>CM062292.1:386606162-386679028 GCA_031216915.1 Pictodentalium vernedei
AGATCGTCGCTAGTCGAGAGACAATTTGCCTGGCACTAATCCTATAGGGGGAGATTGTCGCCGGAGATCCCGCTAGGTTAGGGATAATTTGCCGGGAATTACAAAACTCGTCCTGCTCGACTCTCGTCGGAGAACCCGATGCTCGTCCGGGGGCGACCACCGGACATAGCGACAAAACTCGTCCTGTTGAACTAGGAACTAGGAATGAGTTACTGGTGGGTATTCTGATCTAATAGCGATTTTACCAGCGACAGATTTTACTTGATACTCATGGCTGGTTCCTAAACACCCAGATAAATTCTCATGCTAGCCTCTAGGGGGGATTATCGCCGGAGATCGTCGCAAGTCAAGGGACAATTGCCTGGACTAGTCCTTTAGGGACAGCAATTGCCTGGCACTAGTCCTTTAGGGACAGATTGTCGCTGGAGATCCCGCTAGCTTAGAGATAATTTGCTGGGCATTATAAAACTCGTCCTGCTCGATTCTCACGTTGGTCATGTTAGGGCGACCACCGGGCATAGCGACAAAACTCGTCCTGTTCGAATGAGGACAACTTCACTTATTTTGCTAAAGACTAAGATAATGTCCCATGCCGGAGTACAATGCCGGCCTCTTTTGACTTAGGACGACTGGCGCATACTAAGGGGTTCTGGTTATATACTCCACTAGACCTAAAGAACATTCATGGGGAATTATTCTTTGTCTAAACTAGGAACTAGTAACGGGATTCACATTGAACTAGGAACGAGTTACTGGTTGATTTTGTGATCTAATATCGATTTTACGAGAGACCGATTTATAATAATAATAATAATATCACTTCTGTAGCGCTCTATCCCCGCTGAACAGGTATAGGCCTGGCACTCGTCCTGGGGACAGATTGTCGTTGGAGATCCCGCTAGCTTAGAGATAATTTGCCGGGCATTATAAAACTCGTCCTGCTCGATTCTCGCTGGAGAACGCGTTGGTCGTGCGGGGGAGACCACCGGGCATAGCGACAAAACTCGTCCTGTTCCAATGAGCACAACTTGACTGCTTGCTAAAGACTCAGATAATGTCCCGCACTAGCTGAAAAGTTGAATCAGGTCGACTGAGACATACAAAGGGATTTCTGGTTATATACTCCACTGTACCTAAAGTATATTCATGGGTAATTATTCTTCTTGGTCTGAACTAGGAACTAGGAACGGGATTCACATTGAACTAGGAACTAGGAACGAGTTACTAGTTGGTTTTGTAATCTAATATCGATTTTACGAGAGACGGATTTATAATAATAATAAAAATAATAATAATAATAATGATAATAATAATAATAATAATAATAATAACAGCACTTCTACAGCGATCTGTCCCCGCTGAATAGGTAGGCTCAAAGCGCTTCAGAACATAAGTTAAGAGCTAACAGACTGAAGGTTTCGTTTTTAGGTGCCAAATGAGTCTATAAGTCTATAAATAGGAATGTTTTAAGACACTTTTTAAAACCCTGAACAGATGGACATTGCCGAATATGGAACTGCAGACTGTTCCAGATGTTAAGTGCCTGAAAACAGAAGACCCGTTGTCACCAGTATTTTTAAGTTCATTTTGATGCAGGTTGAGTTCCGTTATCAGCACTTGGTCGTAGCGAGCGTGTTGGTGAGTATAAATTGATGTGTGTAGATAGGTAGACGGGGGGGGGGGGGGGGGGGGGGAGGGGGGCATTGAAGTATTTAAATACTAAAAGGGCGATTAGTTTCGCAGCGTGGTTTTGAGTTGTTAAAAATCGGCTGAGCTGCTTCAGTGTCAAGCCAGCTAACAAAGAGTTAGAGTAATCAAGTTTTGATACAACAAAACGACAGACAAGTTGTGCAGTTGTCTTTTCTGTCAAAAGATGGCGATCGGCATTTATTCTACTTAGCTCTAGATACGAAGAGCGATAGATGTGACCAACTTTCTCATTCATTGTTAAGCAGGAGTAACTATGAACCCCGAGGTTCCCAACACATTCTTTAAAGCGGTGATTGAATTACCAACTGCCAAGTAATAGTTAAGGAGTGGGGTGACTTTTGGGTGTGTGCCTATCAATGTGACGTCTGTCTTGTCATCATTTAATTTCAGTCTATTTCAAATAATCCATTGTTTAACAGATTTGGAGCAATTTTCAACAGCTTCCGGTGATTCGTCAAAATTGTCAGGCATTCAAGATTTCAGAAATTTGGGTACCATCAGCATATTTTTGATGGTCACAACCATGTTGGATAATTATTGGCGAGAGGGTTTGAGTGTACAATGGAAAGAGTACAGGGCCAAGAACAGAGCCTTGTGGGACACCAAGTTGGAGTTTCTGGGGGCAAGAGAGCAAGTCATCTGTGCTGACAGTTTGATATCTTTCAGTCAGATATGATGAAAACCACATGAGGGCATTCCCTGTGATTCCAAAAGTAGGCTGAAGTCTTTCAAGAAGTATTTGCTCATCAATTGTGTCAACTGCTGCTGATAGGTCTAATAGAGACAATACCGTTACTTTGCCTATATCCGTGTGACTAAGTAGAGATTTTGTGGTGTGTAAAAGAACAGCTTCAGTGCAATGGTTCTCTCGGCAAGCTGACTGATCTAATATCGATTTTACGAGAGACTGATTTATAATAATAATAATAATAATAATAATAATAATAATAATAATAATAATAATAATAATAATAGCGCTTCTATAGCGCTCTATCCCTGCTGAATAGGTAGGCCGGGCACTCGTCCTAGGGACAGATTGTCACTGGAGATCCACGCTAGCCTACGGACAATTTGCCGGGCATTAAACACTTGTCCTGCTCGACTCCCACCGGAGAACCCGCAGATCGTCCAGGGGTGATCGTCGGGCATAGCGACAAAACTCGTCCTGTTGAATGAGGACAACTTGACTTATTTTGCTAAAGACTAAGATAATGTCCCATGCTGGCCTCTATTTGAATTAGGTCGACTGGCGCATACCAAGGGTGTTTGGTAATATACTCCACTAGACCTAAAGTATACTGATGGTAATTATTCTAAGTCTGAACTAGGAACTAGTAACGGGATTCACAATGAACTAGGAACGAGTTACTGGTTAGTTCTGTGATGTAATAGCGATTTTATGGGAGACGGATTTGACATGGTACCCCATGGCAGGTTGCTAAACACTCAGATAAGGTCCCATGCTGGCGGTTCTTCGCTGTCGCTGCAGATTGTCGATAGCCTGGGGAAATTTTCGGGCATTCTTTCTAGGACAGTTTGTCGCCGGAGATCGGAGCTATCTTTGGACTACAGCCGGACACCCCTTCGTCGCCGGAGGTACTCCCTAGGCATCAAATCTAGGGATGTTTGTCGCTAGAGATCGTCACTAGCCTAGGGACAATTTGCCGAGCACTACATTCTACGGGGAGATTGTCGCCGGAGCCTTGGGACCACAGACGAGCATCCTCCCAGGGGCGGATTGTCGCCGGAGATGCTCCCTGGTGGGATTGTCGCTGGAGATCACCGCTAACCTAGTGATAATTGTCTGGCACTCGTCCTGGGGACAGATTGTCGTTGGAGATCCCCGCTAGGTTAGGGAATATTACAAAACTCGTCCTGCTCGACTATCGCCGGAGTACTCGATGCTCGTCCGGGGGCGACCGCCGTACATAGCGACAAAACTCGTCCTGTTGAACGAGGAATGAGCTACTGGTTGATTTTCAGTTCTAATAGCGATTTTACCAGAGACAGATTTTCCTTGATATTCATGGCTGGTTGCTAAACACGCAGATAAATTCTCATGCTAGCGTCTAGGGGGATTGTCGACGGAGATCGTCGCTAGTCGAGGAACAATTGCTTGGCACTAGTCCTATAGGGACAGATTGTCGCTGGAGATCCCCGCTAGGTATGGGATAATTTGCCGGGAATTACAAAACTCGTCCTGCTCGACTCTCGCCGGAGAACTCCATGCTCGTCCGGGGGCGACCGCCGGACATAGCGACAAAACTCGTCCTGTTGAACTAGGAACTAGGAATGAGTTACTGATTGGTTTTCTGATCTAATAGCGATTTTACCAGAGACAGATTTTCCTTGATATTCATGGCTGGTTGCTAAACACGCAGATAAATTCTCATGCTAGTCTCTAGGGGGATTGTCGCCGGAGATCGTCGTTAGTCGAGAGACAATTGCCTGGCACTAGTCCTATAGGGGCAGATTGTCGCTGGAGATCCCCTAGCTTAGAGATAATTTGCCGGGCATTATAAAACTCGTCCTGCTCGACACTTGCCGGGGAACCTGATGCTCGTCCGGGGGCGACCGCCGGACATAGCGACAAAACTCGTCCTGTTGAACTAGAAACTAGGAATGAGTTACTGGTTGGTTTTCTGATCTAATAGCGATTTTACCAGAGACAGATTTTCCTTGATATTCATGGCTGGTTGCTAAACACGCAGATAAATTCTCATGCTAGCCTCTAGGGGGATCGTAGCCGGAGGTCGTCGCTAGTCGAGGGACAATTGCCTGGCACTAGTCCTATAGGGACAGATTGTCGCTGGAGATCCCGCTAGCTTAGAGATAATTTTCCGGGCATTATAAAACTCGTCCTGCTCGATTCTCGCCGAAGAACGCGTTGGTCTTGCGGGGGCGACCACTGGGCATGGGGACAAAACTCGTCCTGTTCGAATGAGGACAACTTCACTTATTTTGCTAAAGACCAAGATAATGCCCCATGCCGGCCTCTGGTCGACTGGCGCATACTAAGGGGTTTCTGGTTATATACCCCACTAGACCTAAAGTATATTTATGATAATTATTCTAAGTCTAAACTAGGAACTAGAAACTAGTAACGGGATTCACATTGAACTAGGAACTCGGAACGGGATTCATATTTAACAAGGAACTAGTACTTATTTTACTAAAGACTAAGATAATGTCCCATGCTGACCTCTGTTTGAATTAGGTCGACTGGCGCATACCAAGGGTTTTTGGTTATATACTCCACTAGACCTAAAGTAAATTGATGGTAATTATTATGCGTCTGAACTAGGAACTAGGAACTAGTAACGGGATTCACACTGAAATAGCGGCGTGAACCCCGTTCCTAGTTCCTAGTTCCTAGGATCTAGTTATGGGATTCACATTGAACTAGGAACTAGCAACGAGATTCACATTGAACTAGGAACTAGGAACTAGGAACGGGATTCACATTGAACTAGGAACCAGGAACTAGGAACTAGGAACGGAATTCACACTGAACCAGGAACTATGAACTAGGAACGGGATTCACACTGAACTAGGAACGGGATTCAGAACCGCTAAAAAAAAGAAGCCATGCGCATCTCAATCGAAGTAGCAGAATAATCAAAATGTTGATTGTGGCTACTAACTGGTAGAAGTAGAAGCATACTGTCACCGTCAGTGGCGTAGATAAAGGGGGGGGGGGGGGGGCGGGGGCGGAGCCCCCCCCCCACCAGAAGTTTTGTCGGAAATTTTTTGGGACTATTTTTAGGCGAATTTATGCCTAATAGATAAAAACATCCCATTTTGGGTAAATTTTGGGTAAAAAAGACCAATTTTCAGTGCATTTGCAGTAAACAACAGATTCTTTCTGTTTGTTTGGGTTTTTGTTGTTGTTACACTGTCGGAAAATTCTCGGTCTGTCGGAAAATTTTGGGCTTGCCCCTCCGCCAGCGAAAAGCTATTTACGCCACTGGTCACCGTGGTACATTTTTAGATAAGCATTGATATATTTTACGATTAGAGGCCATGGCTTTGTCTAAATTTTTGACAGCACCTCCATAAATATTTTTGTTCGGTTTAAAAATCTCTAGGAATCAGTATGCTAAACCAAGTCCTAGCCAAAAATCCCACTGAATTCTGAGACTGGTATTTCCTATTTTTTTTAAGATGAAGGATAACCACCTCTCTCGCTCTCCCCTTCTCTCTTTTCACTTTCTCTCTCTCTCTCTCTTTCTCTCTCTCTTTCTCCTCCTCCTCTCCCCCTCTCTTTTTTCTCCCTCTCCATCTTGCTCTCTCTTTCTCTTCTGCTCTCTCTTCCCCGTTCTCTCTCACTCTCTCTATCTCTCTCCACCTCTCTCTGGCCACTTCTCAAGACAAAATGCCAAGGTGTGGACTTATGAAATATAATATATAAATATATTTCCTCCTGGCAGTCCTACCACTTATTTCAGCTGGTTACTTTAGGCTATTTCTTCGGTTTCCACAGAATAGCGACTGCCTTAAACAAAATAATAAGATAAGCACGATATTAATGCTACCCTAAATTTATAATTTCAAAATGATTTAACTGTACTCCTTGTGTATAACAGTATATAGTTACACTATAGCTCGCCGTGGACTGGTCGTAATTCACGTGTGGGAAGGTTGTTCACGCATGCGTATACCAGGTAATAAGAAATTCTCATCAGCAAAAGTTCAATTAATGAAGCTCCGGGTTGTACCCGGTGATTCATTAATTAAATTTGTGATTTTTCCTATAATTAGTGTTTGCAATATAATATTATTGCGTCCGTGGAAACACTGCTCACCCCGTGGGAAGTGACAAATCCACTTCGGCCGTACTGTTCTTGTTAGAAATATAGGCGTCATTAATTAAAGAGTTTTTATTTAAAAAAAAAGCTTTTTGTTCAAATCACTTGCCCCTTCAAGGAACCTACAACACATCTGACTGATAATAGGATTATCATTGACAACTGCTGTTGAGTTGTTGGAGTAATTACTATAGCTACATAAAAGTAGTTCCATCACCTAGTGTGTTTTGTCCAACACGCCTTGACATGAGACAAAACTGATCATATACAGCCACTGAGGATCGAAAGGGGCTTGCTCCAAACTGTCCCTGCGCGCCTTCGGCGCGCGAAACCATTCCGTCCGGTCTTGTGTGTTCTGTTTATAGAGCCCTGTTACTCATTTACTCAGTACAGAGGGAAGCTTAATTTTAAATGGACTGTACACGTTATGTATGCTAAACCACGTCTTAACCGAAAATCTCACTGAATTCTACTACTTTGGAGACTGGTATTTTCATTTTTAGCTCAACTTGCCAAAGTCAAGCTAAGCAATTGCTGTCACTTCTCGTCCGTCGGCGTACGTATGTACGTCCACAATTTCCTTTGACACACCGCACAGGTCCCACATATCTGATCGCTTTGAAACTTTGTATGCTTGTTTTGGGTGACATATAAATGGGAGCTAACGATTTTATTCCATTTCCGACAAAAAATGTTGCCGCTGGCAACGACCTTTAAACTTAGTTTAGTCAGGCCTTAATATTTTCCTTTGGCACAACCTACAGGGCACATTTATGATTGGATTGTTTTGAAACCCGGTGTGCTTGTTTGGGGTGACCTCTAGATGGGAGCTATCAATCTTCTTCCACTTCCATCAAAAATGTTGTCGCTGGCATTTAGTCAGATATCAATATATTCCTTTGGCACGCCCTACAGAGCGCATTTATGGTCGGATTGCTTTGAAACTTGATATGCTTGTTTGGGGTGACGTCTAGATGGGAGTTATCGATTTTTCTTGATTTCCGTAAAAAAAATATTGCCGTTGGCAACAACCTTTGAACTTAGTTTAGTAAGGCATCAACATACCCTTTGGCACACCCACAGGGCACATTTATGCTCGGATTGCTTTGAAACCCATTATGTTTGTTTGGGGTGATATCCAGATGGGAACTATTGATTTTCTTCCACTTCCGTCAAAAAACGTTGCCGTTGGCAACAGCCTTCAAACCTAATTTAGTCAGACATCCATATATTCCACGTCCTTCGTGGCACAGTTATGATCGGTTTGCTTTGAAACATGGCATGCATGTTCGGGGTGACCTCTAGATGGAAGCTATTGATTTTCTTTCATTTCCATAAAAAGTAGTGACGTTAGCGCCAGTCTTTGAACTTACTGCATTTGTGTAGCAACTTATCCCCTTTCACTCTATATATATATTATATATATATTTATAAATTTCCATAAAAAAGTGAAAAAAGGGGAAAAAAAACATTGCTACTAGCAACGACCTTCAAACTTATACATTTGAGAATTAACATCTTCCTCTGGCACGCCTCAGAGGATGTACTGGTTATCGGATTGTTTTGAAATTCGGTATGCTTATTCAGGCTGGCCAAGATATGAGTTATCGATTTCTTTTCGTTTCTATCAAAAACTGTTGCTGTAAGCAACAACCTTTCATTTTATTGCATTTGTGCATCAACATTCTTCTTTGACATGGCCAACGGCGTACATTTATCATAGCATTGTTTTTTAACCCATTAGGTGAAACTTCTAGGTAAGAGCTATCGATTAGCATTCATTTCTGTGAAAAAAGTTGCCGTTATATATTGACCTTTAAACATACTGCATTTGTGTATCAACATTCCTCCTTTACCCAGCCTTACAGTTTACATTTAAAAGTGCATGGATTTCTCTGACGTTGTGCACACACAATGCTATTATGTTGAAGTTTCACCAAATAACATTGGAACCAATTTTGCCATTTCACTTACCACTTACCAAGTTAAAGTTTGTCAAGATGAGCTACACTTTCATTTAACGACTGGAGTTTCAGATTTTCTAACTTCCGGAATCAGAGACGGGATGTGGTATTCCTACCCTTATCGCCTTATGCTTGAAGAAAGTTTCTGATTTTTTACTGACACTGCCAATACAGAACTTCAGAAATTGCAGTGAAATGTGTTCCTCAAATCTAAATGTCGATTCTATGGTGAGTTCAATTAAATTACCAAACGGCTCAGTTGGAGCGCTGGATTTTACAAAAAAAACGTTGTTAGTGAAACATCGGTGGTATAATGATTTCTATGTCGCCCTACTTATATGACATAGGAAAAGATTTCATACAGCATTGAATGATGGTGTCGTTTGTATTGTCGTGGTAATCGCGCCCAGGGACACGTGGGACGTCATTACCATGGTGATCATAGAGTAGAAGTCGGGAACTGGACGATTCAGTCTCGGGAAGATTCGGCTCGGTACACTTCGGCCTCCGGAAACTTCGGCCTGGGAAGATTCATCTCCAGTTCGGACGGAATGGTCTTGTAAATAGTAGCACAACACAACATTGTATTGCCCTAAATGGATCGTTGAATTGTTTTGGGGTCTCAACAAAAATAAATTAAGTGTACCTACTATTCGTATTTTAAAATAATCTACTGACTCCAACAAACTGGGAACGCCATCTCCAATCCCCAAAGAAAACAAAATCACATTATGAAGAAAATGCAGAGAAAGTTAGATTTTCCTTTTTTTCAGTGAACAAAAATCCAGCAAGCCTTCAATAAAACAAGTGAGAATTTCAAACAACCGACCACTAGAATTCTTTCATTTTAAAGAAATAAGACTTTTGTGTATCAGCTATTGTTGTCCCAGCATTTTTTGGAAAAAAAACGGGGATATTGTGGTGATCTCCTTCCGCCCCGTCGCGTACTTCATATCACCAAGAGTATGTAAACATTTAAACTAAGCTGAGGTGTTCAGGTAACATCTGTAGATTTGCATAAAGGTTTCGGAATGTTTCGGAATGTTGATTTGGCCCAACTGGAACCTCTTTTATTGCCATTGTTAGAAAACCGGTTTCCATTGAAAGGTTCCTTGGATGTTTGATTCCAAACCTTTAAACTATGCTAAGGTATTCAGGTAGAATCTGTAGATGTGCATAAAGGTTTCGGAATATTGATTTGGCCCCAAGTGGTTCCTGTGGAGCCACTTTCATTGTTAGAAAATCAGTTTCTGCTGGAAGGCTCCGAGGAGTTTTAATTCGAAACGTTGAAAGTGTGTTCATATGTACTGGTTTTATGTCCAGATATGCAAAGTTTATGCTATTTATATTTTTGTGGACATATTTCTCTAAAACGAGCAGTGCCATACGCTTTATCGGGCGGCTAAGTACGTCAAATGGCGATAGATAACAACATGAATGGGCCTAGTCATAAGGGTGACTAGGCTGAAGCCGAGGGGCCCGCCAATTTATTTTTTTGTTGCTGAGGCCCTGTTACCAGCGCCTTAGGGCCCCAATTGTTAAAGGCACTTTGTACTCTGCGTCGTATATATCGATACATGTACATATATACATACTCTCATAAGTATACTATATATTTATATCTATATACAGCACATTATTTTAAAGCTTATTTAAATAATATGTCATGTTGTGCGTAGAATTCTTCGAGAGACCCGCAAATTGGATATATTATTTCGTTTTAACGAAATAATTATTTCGTTTTAACGAAACATTATTTCGTTTTAACGAAATAAATTTAGAAATAATATTTCGTTTTAACGAAATAATATTTAGAAATAACGAAATATTATTTCGTTTTAGAGAAATAATTATTTCGTTTTAACGAAATATTATTTCGAAATAACGAAATTATTTTGTTTTAACGAATAATTGTTTCGTGTTAACGAAATAAGTATCTGTAGCGGTGAGAACGGCCAGATTACACCGCCTCGCTGACTATAGTTGGATCGAGTCAGTTAGAAGGAATAGGTATTGGCTGAATAGCTATCAATCTACAGTCTTTGTGTAGCCTGGTCATTGTAAGGGAAGCGGAACGATGAATTAAAAAATACGGATCGGTTACAGATTTGAGTCGGAATTACGAAAAACTTTGTCGTGATTGGAAAAGTCGTTAAATTTTATCGATAACTAAAGCCGTGCGCCGATTGCAGTCGGAAAAACTGTGATCACGGGTTGGAAATTCAAATCGACTAGTCGGAAAAGTTGAAAACATGAAGGAAATCGATTTCTTTGAATTTCCAACTGTTGGAATTTATACCTTCGAATTTCCAACTATTAAAGATTGGTTGGCACCCCCACCCCCCCCCCCCCCCCGCCCCCTCCCCCTTCGTCGCTAAGTGCCTGCAAGAATGTTACGGACGGACGGTTCTTCTTGCAGTGAATATTGATTTTGTTCCCGTCTTCTTCATTTGGGAGAGAGCAGTTAACTGTGAAATGAGCTGAATTATGGTTTCCAAAGTCTAACTGATTATCTTTAATTATAATTTTGAGTCAAAATAATCTTTTGTGGTTTTTGTCACGAACGTTATCAAACTTATCCGTAAATACACGTTGTCCGTTTCGGCTCGTATTCCAGATTTTGATAGATATCCTTTCCCTGGCGATTGTTATATGTTTGTCGTCTGCTGTGCTACCATCAAACTAGCGAACTTTTTTTGCTCTTTCGGCGACGGATACAAACAGATTTTAATTACTAATTATCATTCAGAATAATCAGCTTGTGAGAAAGGTTGTATATTCTTGTTGATTATCTAACACATCATTTATTAAACCGTCGCGTTGTAATTACATCACGCATTTAACTTTTTGCTGGGACAACTTTTCTTGATATTGAAACTGGCAATAACGTACATGGCGGTTCGGATCTATAATATCGAATGTGACTTCAAAACTAATTTCCCCTCATTCTTCGAGAAACGGACAGAAAGTATGCGTTAATCGGTGTTTCGTCGGGGGTACCACGGGAATTGAAGAAGCACTTATTTACTGCGTTAAACAACTGTTTACTTATAAAAATGGGACCCGAAATGATAGTCATAGTATACGTCCCGGCCATTTCCATAAGCGAAAGTTGGGCTGCTTGCCAGATGGAATTGTCTGTCAAAAGTGAATTTCCCATGCACCAGATGTGTTGCCCATCCCTCCCCTTCTCCAGCAAGACTTTAGTCCAGAAAATAATCTACAAGTAAATGTATTCGGATGTCCACCCAATTCCGGGTCCAAAAGGGGGTGGGGTGGTCCCGGGAGAGGTGTTCCCCAGAATCCATGATGAAAACTACTGCATCTATATTTTTATGTATGTCAGTGGTGGCGCAAGCTTTTTACTCAAATAGAGTTGGGAAAGGGAGGGGGTACATGTTCTATCTCGGATGGCAGGTTTATAATTTATTTCAGCCCTCCGCCTAATGGGAGTGCATTTCACTTAAAAACTGAAAAAGTTCATTTATCGTTTCAAAACCATATTTTATGGCCCTCTCATTGGAACAAGCTCGGCGAGTTTGTTCCAGTAAAACGTCATAAACTATGATTAGGAGGCAGGAATTGAAAAAAATAGCCGATTATAACCAGACCCGAAGCCAAACTCTCCCCGGCGACAGATTATGAGGGGGGGGGGGGGGGCGAACTTTTGAAAATTTCCGACAAATTCTCGAAAAAATTGTGAAAGTAACCAAATAAGCTCCATTTTGTATGCAAAATGCATCGAAATTCTAGTAAAAGGGGGCCAAATTTTCCGACAGAGGTGGCCATCGGGGGCCGTTCGACCCCCGACTCCCCTAATGGCTTCGGGCCTGATTATAACGCTAACACCCCCCCCCCCCCCAGCAAGAGCCTGGTGTATCAATCATTGCCCACGGCAATCTAATAGCAGGTTATTGAGTAGAAATGAATGAGCGCTGAATGTGCTATCACCAGCGCCGGATGCGAAAAACTTCTAATTTAACGACTCGAGCCAGGAACAAAGACATAGAATTCATAGTCAATGGATTTTTGTTGTAACCCCTCGGTTCGAGTGCTGGTCATAACATCCCCAACCCAATATGTCCCCTAAAATAAATTGGTCAAAACGTCCCAAACTCTGGTCATAACGTCCCCAGGCATTGGTTAGAACTTCCACAATAATTTCTCTCCAAATCAACTGTTTGAACTAGTCCACCCGTCTTTTCCAACGGGGAAACTGGAGAAGAGCAAGGCAGCAAGAAAAACATGGGTCGGTTAACCCAAGACTTAGCCTACAATGGTGGGGAGGTGAGTCAGAGGGCATGTCACAAAGGATTAGTCAAGACATCTTCAAAGATTAGTCAAAACGTCGCCAAGAGTTGGTAAAAACGTCCCCAACTAATTCTCCACACATCATGAACTACCTGAATCAATTCACAATTTTTTTCTTCTCTATGCCCACACATAATGCGAACATATATCCCCCGCCCACCCAATGCCCTCACATATTGCAAACATATCTCCTCGCCCCCCCCCCCCCCCCCCCCGCACACTATACATTTCTGCATCACACTAAATGTGTGTACCAGAAAAGGAGGCAAGAAAGCATCTAAGACTATGTACGCTGTCCGATCTGGTTCAGAGTTTTCTACACAGTTGTATGCCCGTTTGTCTTACTATATCATGGTACATGTATTGAGTATTTTTACAAATTAATTTAGTGTGCCAATATTTCATTTACGTTCCAGGTAAACAGCCGATTGGTTGTTTGATAATGCAATTACAGTAAGCCGCTGTAAAATGACAGAAAGCTATTGTTCGTGCGTTTAATTCATTGGTTGAAAGACGTTAGTGTTTGAAAGAAGGGAGTGGCCAAAAATTTATTACATTTTTTTGCACTTTAGGAGAAAATACATCTAAGTGTGTTTTTATTTAGGATGTATACAGCGAGTGGAAATATTGTTGACATTTTTGAATCACAGGGAAAATGAAATAAAACTTCTTGTATTTATCCTGTTACTTTAATTATTTTCATCGGTACAAAATATATATGAAAACAATAGTTCCCTGTTGGATGTAATACTAATGGTATGGTGGATGAAAATAAAATCCCACAAATACAGTAGCGGTGGAAAAAAGATGTAGGATAAAAATAAGAAAATTCTGATCCCATATTTATGGCTGGTGAATGTGCATGCACGTAATGGCCGGTGCGTCACCTGAAGTAACGGTCGGGCGACGGATTGTTTATGAAAAACAATTTCTCTAACTGTCCGCGGCCGGCGATGTCACTTGACTTGGGAAATTAATTCCGGTCTATATATATCCTTTTTGAGGACACAATTTAGATCGAGAACACAACGACAGACCTCCGATGCCAAGATCAAATAGACCTAAGCCGTCTTGGGGAATAGTTTAGGCCTCATAAAACCATATAATCTATCATGAGAAAGGCGGTCTCGTCTTTTCAGTTTAACGTTACCATTGGTGAAGTGTTAACTGAGTGGCGACAGTTTTATTACTTACTCAGAATATTTTGTATTTCCCGGTCAAGAATAGTCAGAATAACTTGTTCTTTTCAAATATTTGTTCACCTTGATCGAAAAAAATAATACTTGTGCTAGATACTAGCACTGACATATTCAACGTCAAAAATCAAATAACTGTACACTGTACAATAAATTTCCCAACCGACGATTATCTGATCATTTATGAGAAAGCACATGACTGAGCACGGGCAGTTTTTTTTTCGGACATAGATTACCAGGCAGCATCCTGGTTCTTTTTGCACTTTGCGAATATCAAAAAAATTGAGGATGCTAGAAGGAAGAAGTGGAATAATCGTTGTGTGGAAAATTATTAATCCAGTGTTGGGGACGTTTTAAGTAACCACGATTTGGAGACGTTTTGGTGGAGACGCTTTAGTTCGGGGGTGTTATGATAGCACACATCGGTCTTGCTCCAGTCCAGATTGCCACTTTTATCCGAATAATGAAAAGGAATGCATTTCACCTTTGGCGCCTCCTAGTATAAACACCGGAGTTGATAAATTTTTAGAACTGAGTAATTGCTTGGTGCAATCTGCGTTTAAGCAACTTGTCTTGTCTGCTGTTTTCAACACTTCTTTGGAGCATCAATTTCTTCTCGTGGTACCAAAAAATTATTTTATTTTGAACTGTTCTTCAAATTACAACGTGTTTCAACCTATGTCAATTAAGGGGCTATAATATAAGTAATGGAATTTTGTTTATTTTAAAATTCTCACCTCTCATATATTCCTGAATACCAGTGACGCATCCCACGTTTATGTCGACCCAAAGTGAAGTCGACCCAAAAAAGTGATCTCGACCCAAACAAGTTAACTCGAACCCAAAGTGATTTCGACCCGAAAAAGTTATCTTGACCCACTTTTAAAATTCAATGAAAGTTATCCCGGTAAAGGCCAAGAATAGAGGACCACGCGTTTTTTAAAGAAAATAAAACATATTTCACAACTTTTTTGAGTTACTTATCATTCTAAGACATGCTTTACACAAAATTAGCCCAAAACACCGATACCCACTCACAAAAATAATCACTTTTAACCCTTTTCTCTGTGACTGGTTTTTGAAACAAAATGAATTTCTGATTGTGTTCTGAAATGGAGCTGTGGATGTTTCGATGTGACTTCACAGGGGAGCAATCATTACCTTTTTTGCATGCTAGGATCAGTTTAGGATGGGTACGGATTAGCTAACCCGTACCCATCCTAAACTGACCCTAATGCATTGGTCACCGTATTCTAATCATTGCCTTCTTTGCGTACTAGGGTCAGTTTAGGATGGGTACGGGTTACATGTAGCGAACCCGTATCCATCCCAAACTGACCCTAATTCGTTCTCCCATTGTAATAACACCCTCGTATACTCCGATCAAATGGAGTATACACGATAGCGGAAAAAAACAAAGAATCGCGTACCTGTTTACCGCAGGTTTTGTTGTTGAAATTGTTTGGAGAATAAAGTTAACAGAGTGTAAAAAGGGTTAAAAGTGATGATATTTGTCTAGGTATCGGCGTTTTGGGCTAATTTTGTGTAAAACATGTCTTAGAATGATAAGAAACTCCAAAAGAGTTGTAAAAAATGTTATATCTTCTTAAAAAATGCGCGGTCCTCTATTCTTGGCCTTTACCGTTATCCCCTTCTCTATTTTAATTAAGGGGTCGTCCAACCTAACTTTGGTAAATGTTTTGACATTTTTCCCAATGCCTCAGAAACAGATAAGAGAAGTAAGGAAAGGCAAATTAGGTATATATCAAAATAATGAGTAAAGTGCATAGAAAAGGTAATATAATTTTTTTCAGGAAAAAAAAGTGAATTTTATGATTTTGAAGATGATTAATTTGCAAATGGCATAAGTAACGAACCGGTAAAACCACAAAATAATCGGTAATTCGAAAGCCTTATCCTCAATATAATGGTAACATACTACAGACTCGGAGAAAGCATTTTTTTGACACACACTCTGGTGGGTTTTGACGTTTGAATGTAATAACACCAACACAAATTTTTGATGTTCCGGATGTGGCCATGTTTCAATGAGTTTATTCCGATCATGTGATTACGATGTGGTTCTTGCAGAAATACTCAATTTGGGCAATCGTAAGAATGCAAGGATGTGATCACGCCCTTTATTTGTTCGAGACAATGTATGAGCAGATTTGCAAACAGGTGACAGCAAATACTTGAGCTATTAATGTCATAACTGCAAAATATGGTTTGAAATTCCCTCTTGTGTTTACAGGCTGTCTGAACTTTTTTGTTGACAAAAAATCTGAATTATTGCGCACTAGAAAGACAACATGAACCACTTGTAAAAAAATAACCAAGTGTATAAAATCGGGACGATACACATAAAATAAGGCAATATTCATAACAAAGTAGCTTCAGAAATCACTTTTTCACGAAGTATATTCCAAGTGACCTGGAACTATATTGAGCGTGTTGATTTCCCCCGATGTTGTGAAGTTATTTACTTCCTAGTAACCATGGAATTTGAGGCGGGTGTGTTTGATGTCTGCAAAGGACCGATTGAAGATGGATTGAAAATGATGCATTCATGCTTTTAAATAAGGTGCGCATGGACGATGCTGAGAATTTAGTTTTTTCTTGCAACCAACCATACTAACACAAGCGTCGATCAGTGTCTTTTGTCATCATTTTACACTGGCAAATGTGACAAATCTCCTTCACCGGAAACTTATCTCCCAATTTGCATATCACAATAAACATAACCGCTGTGAGCGTGCCGTGTGGTCAAAACCGAAACGAATTATCGAATCCATGGTCAAAATTAGCTGCAATTGGCTTTTAAAGAAATGAAATACACGAAATATTCGCAATTTCTTCATTATCCATGCCGAGTAACTTTCTAACCAGGCCACATGCATTCAGTTTCGTTTGTCGGCATCAAACTGATATTGTTTGTGGTAATTAATAGTACGAGAAGGCGAAAGAAGCCAAATACTTCCCATCAATAGCATCATCTATAAATTAATTAAAATTGATAATTCCTTTTATTTTACTGAAATTATGAATTGATGAGGTGGGTCTGTTGCAATTATTATGCCCCAGACCTGGAAGTTTGAAAATCAAAGGTGCATCTAGGGCCGTGCCGTGCCAGTGGTGACCTCTGTCCTCTTACCCATTCATCATTACATGTACCAACATTCTCCCTTGTATCTCCACCATTGCTACTCCAACTTGAAGGATATTTGGTGTTGTGAGCAAGCATCATGGGGAAACCATGCCTGTGTAGCTGCTGTAGCTTGTGTTTCTTCCCACATTTTTTCAGAGTTGTGGTACTTTTTCACTCTTTTGTGTCAGAAAATTTTGTTTATAAGTATTTGATTTGTTACAATTTGTTGCAAAGTGCCTGCTGATAGCCTCAAATGTATTGCTACAAAATATTTTTGGTGAAGATTTTGTTCCTATTATCAAGCAACAACCTAATGAATATTCTGTATAAAGCCACCAATCTGATGTTTGACACTTTTATCAGAGCGGTTCTGAAGGCTTATGTAACTCAAAATGTTGATTATGGCAGGACTTTTCTATTCACCCATTAATCAATAAATTAAGTGTTATAGTTGGAAGTAAGAAGCATGAAAGGTCCAGAACTAAAAGTCTAAAAAGAATGTTTTGCAGTGTAACATGATTTTTGCAAGTACTCTTATTTGGAGGGTTACCTGTCTGATAGTGTTTGGAACATGTGTGGGCAGGATCTTCAAAAAGAAAAAAAGAGTTAAACTTTGAGAAAAAGGCATTTGCCTTGAGTGCCAGAGGTAGAGTCATACAAGTTAGAGAGCCCCTCCCCGGTAATTTTTTTGTGTCACTTGTCACCTTTGGGGGATTGCTTTGTGTACTGCGTTCTAAGTTAAGAAGAAAAAAATATGTGAGACCCTCTGGATGTTACCTTATGATCTCAATATGCCAATAAGCCTCCTTGGAGAAAGTACATGCAATAATGGTTATGTAAGGTTGATTTGATGTGTTTTGAATAACAATGTACTTTTAAGTACATTAGATGGTTTATTGCAGTGACAGGTTACAGTTACCCTTATTTCTTCCCCAACAGATATCATGAGTGTATTGGTGTCCAAGAGTAAACAGAGCTATTATACTTATTGATAAACCAGACAAATTTAACAATTTAATCACTATCAAATTGATGCATGGGATAAAAGGGGTTACAGTGCAAGGGGTTTGTAAATATATTTATTCAACTACAATGTATGACTTTGCAGTGCATTCTACATAGGAGAATATCATAGTTTCTTTCCAAACCACTACAGTGACACATACATCTTTATATTGGGAGACACTCTTTTGTCCTTCCATACTTCTTCTGGTGGACTCCTTCAAGTTGACCTTTGTTGAACTCCCCAAATCAAAACATAAACAAAAGAAAATGTCTGCCTTCAATCAGTGAGCACTCCACTTATAACATTTGGTCTCAATCTTTATTACTTTTATCCCTTTTCTTCCACTTTTAATTACCCCAAGCTAATAAGCTCTTAATCCTAAACCGAAGACAATAGATCGACCTGTTATAGTCTGTTTCTCACAGCTCTAACTAATCTGTCCCGTTTCTCCCACTATTTGGCTGAATTGGTATAGTATTTGAAAAAAGCGAAACTTAATCAACATTAAACTTGGAAAATATATATTCTAAAATATTCCAATAATAGTTGTGTATGTATATAATAACAGCAATTATGATAAATGTAACAGTTGAGAAACTTTGTCTGCATAATCACACACTGATAACAGTCCTTGTCTGAAATGTTCTTTCAATAAACTTAATCTCTGTTCGATTCTGACACAACGTCTCTTCTTGGGTGCTCTAACACCCCCTGCAGAATACTGGATAAGTGAAGGTTCAGTTTGTGCCTGAATTTTTTTTAGCATAATTTGTACCACAACATAGATATTAGGATGGGAATGATGCAACATTTTTTTCAGTTTGTTATGCCACCCTCTAGATTGTTTGTAGTTCTAGAGCCTTCAGTATTGAAGTGATTCGGGGGCGCGGTAGGACAGATGCAGGCTGCAAGCCGAGAGGTCCTCGGTTCGAATCCCACCTGCGGCAACCGTGTTGTGTCCTTGGGCAAGACACTTCACCCCGCTTGCCTATATGGGGGCACGATGACGCCGTGTACTAAGGCGTACTGCACGTCGATGGTGCGCATGTCTTCAACCTATCTAACCCAGCCTGTGCCGCGGTGCAGAGTTCAGAGTTACGATGTTGGGGAGCTGACAGCTGCTCGTCGTTGCTCGGTGGTTCTCTCCGGGTACTCCGGCTTCCTCCACCCGTAAAACTGTGACCGACATGATATGACCCTGGCTGTTAATGTGTCGTTAAACCCAAATAGAAAAAAAAAAAAAAAAAAAAAATTGAAGTGATTCCACAACCGCTTGTCACCTTCAACCCAATATTCAGTCACATAGTCTTTAAAAGAATCAGCATTGGGGTTACCTACATTTTCATCATATTCCTCGAGTGCATTAAATCATACATCTTCTTCAGATATTTCTGGCACAAGTGGAAGGGCAGCGGCCCTTCGTATCAGTTTATGAACGTTTTCATTGTCTTTATATGCCGTTTGAAGTCCACAATGCTGTGCTTTTCTCCAAATGCTTTGCATATAATGAAAATAACACCCTTTAACCAACACTCCAGGAATAGTCCTGTATGCAGCATTATGTGCTGCTGTTTCTAAATCAAAAAACATTGTTTCTGGTCTGAAAATCAAATTGATTCCGGCCATGGCGTCTTTCACTAAACTAAAAAGTTTCACGTACACTTCTTCCTTTTTGCCTGGAAGTAGAGCAAACACTAATGGAAACATGTTCCCATCCACTCTGTCATGTATTGAATATAGCTGATGAAAAAGCGTTAGGCATGCATAGAAAGTCCCATCACAGAAAACAGTTTCAGCTGTTGATAAATGTCTCAGATTGTCCGTAGTTGTGAATACAAGCATGTTGTCTTCAATGTAATTGACATTATTTTGAAGGAATTGTTCTCCTGAAGTTGTCAGTTGCCACTCTCCTTCTAATGAAACTTCCTGCCGACTTCTTGGAATTGATGGTCTATTTTTTGAACATTCACGGTAAAGGGATGATTTACTGGCATAATATGTCAGCAAACTCTCTACAATGAGTCGATCGGTTTCATTCCAATCTGGCGTTTTTAATTTTGCTAATTTTTCAACATAAATTGACGGAATCGGCGTTGTTTCCTCTGTTGCTCTTTTTTTCATGGTTTGCTTTATCTTCATTGCCTCGATGACTGGTTGTTCCCCTTCATGGTTATGTTGACCACCCAATTTAGTCAAATGGCCTTCATGAGTATTTAGTGTAGCTGGACATTCAGCCACATGGCACCTCCAATAAATACGATCTCCACGTCTGTTTTTCACTTGATATCTGTGTCCTGAAAATATCAGACTGTCACGTCCAAACTTATTGTTCACAAACTCAAGCGGTTGAACTTGTATGGCAGCCATTATCTTCGTCGAAAACTGAATGACCTTCCACGAAACTTCAGTTATATTTGTATATATATTCGTAAAAGTTTAAACAAACGTCGGTGATTATTTCTCAGAGACATAATAAAGAACAAACAAACATCAAACAAATCGGCACTCTCTACAATCAGAATCAGTAATCATTCCGATATTTTGAATAAACACCAGTGATTATTATTGTGGGGGTTATTCATTTTGGGCCTTTTTTAGACTTGAAAGAAAATTACATGAAATTTGACCAAAGTTAGGTTGGACGTCTCCTTAAACGTGTTTTGCCGAATGTTGGAAAATCTTTTTGAACTCAAAATAAGTGGAGTTTATAAGTTCAAGACCGGGTCACAACTGATATTTTTCACCACTGGGCTCTCATTTTGAGGCAGAGATGTTTTTGTTTCGGCAAGAGGGAGGGGTGGTAACAACAACAACAGTATACATGTATCTATAACAATAATATATAATATATTATCCAAGAAAAGGATCGCATTCAGTATAATTATTAACAAATGATAGCGTCAAAGAAATACAAAGTAAAAAAGGTCAAAACTAGCACATCAATAAACCAGTTTCTTATGTAATGTTTTTGGACCACAATACCTCCTCACATAGCAAGATTAGAACAATAATGCGAATCTGAATCCAGTGCCCCTCCCCCCCCCCCTTTCCAATTACAGGGGCTCAAAACATAATTAGTCTGCACATCCCCCACCCTCGAAAAGTGTCATATGTTGAAAATGCTCCATAACAGGCATTAAAAATGAAAAACTCTCTATCATTGGAAAATTGCATAAACATGGCATAACAAAGCCTGACTAGAGTTATCCCTTTCAAAAATGCACGAAAATCACATTGCAGTTGGTCAATAATGGTGATGTGTCATTGCGAGAGCAAATAGCTCCTGTGATTGATTTTGCGAGAGCAATTTTTCACTCCCCTCCACACTTCACCTCTACTGCGCATGCGCAGTGTCAAGGACGTTCCGAAATTGGCGCCATTAATCATTCTAAGTTTGGCCCTTCATCAGTTAACATCTGACTGATCTTTGTGCTTGTAAATCTCAGTTTAAAGGATGCCAGACACATAAATATTAGTGAAATGGTGATTCTAAGGAGGATAGAGAAGGAGGAGAGGAAAAATGTGTGACAGAATATTATCAGGGCTGTAACTTAAAATTTTTTAATGAAATTATGTTAAGTTACCTATTTTCGAGGCAGCAGCCATTTTGTTGTCATTCTTGTTATTTAGTTACACTGATTTTTCAGTGTTTTCCCTCTCCCTTTCCTTTAAGTCCCCTCTTGCTATTCTCCCATGCTTTTGGCATAGTTTCTGTAATTATTATTACTAAAATTTCTTGGGAGTTTTAGCTGAATAACAGAATGAATTCTGTTCTTTTCCCCATGTTTACGTCTTCACCTACGGGTGGTTAGGCGTTGTGTTCTGCATCTACCATCTGATGTTCTGCAGTTTCTTCCCTGGAAGTCTCTGTTTTGCATCAGATAGTGTATTTTTGGTAACTGATTTCGGGCCTGGGTGCCTGGAGTCTTATTTTAGTGTTTTTACACTCATTGTTTACATTCACAACAGCCCTCTGTGTGAGGGGGGGGGGGGGGGGTTCTTGAAAATAATATCTTGATGTTATTTTAATCATAACTAGATACATTATTATTGTTCGTAAGTGTTGAATAAATTGTTTAATATATTTTAAAAATTTTTGTCCACACTTAGGCTTGGGATCCATTGGGGCTCAACGTTACTTTTCAGAAACTTGGGCTGTTCTGAAAAAATATTTTTTCAAGATATTTTGATTTCAATTATTTTTTCTATATTAATGGATCATATTATTATTATGTATTTTGATTGTCAGGGGTTGGTGCGAGTACCAGGACTTTGTTTTCTTTTCACATTGAAAGGATTTTGATCAATTGTAATAAGAGGAAGTCTTTCTCTGACTTTTATAATCATTCTATATGTGGTCAGTGTACTCGCATTAACTCCTGTTCTGTATCGTATGATTTCGATGACAACATGGGAAGCGTATGTCACGGTATGTTAGTGGGGAATTGGACATTCCGGTCCTTTCCCCGCAGGGTCACTCTACTTTATCAATTTCTATTTCAGATGATCAAGATTAGGGTGATGTATCTGTGATGTCTTCCAACAGTGTGCCTCCGTCGTCACAATTAATGAAGGGCTAGCGGAAAAGTGCTCATGTAAATACGCCAATTGCCTAAGAGGACTCTAGTAGGTTCGACGGCCTTTGACGTCCGCTAGCTCGCCCGGTGTAGCGTCCATTCATCGAATGGTTCGGCAGCCGGGTTCGTCCGTTGCGGTCTAGAAGGAGTTTTGGGGTGATGCGAGCAC
Source organism: Pictodentalium vernedei (assembly GCA_031216915.1). Classification (NCBI taxonomy): domain Eukaryota; kingdom Metazoa; phylum Mollusca; class Scaphopoda; order Dentaliida; family Dentaliidae; genus Pictodentalium; species Pictodentalium vernedei. The sequence continues at coordinate 386,629,052 of CM062292.1, forward strand.
TATAAATCAACCAAATGCGCACCCAGTGACGGCGGATTAGAGGGAGAACGGAGGAAGCCTTTTAGTCCGGTTCATAGCTTGTTCTGGTCCATCCGGACGGCGAGCGAGAGAGGCCCCTATCTCGTACAACAACATCTGGCCCCAGATGTTGTGGTACAAAATGTTTCGCATTCGGAGCATACGTCCGTCGCTCGGGACGCTCCGACATATAGTCAGTCAGGAGAGACTGTCAATAAGGCTTCCTCATTCTCATGGTAGCGCACACGACCGCTCTTGGCTACATGACCTCGGATATCCAGTCAGCTTCGCCAGTCAGAGAATCATCGGCGACCAGGTCACACCATCTGGAAGCCAGGGACACGAGGCCTGCAGACTCCGGACGTTCGCATAGGAAAGTGTGCGGGAGTCAACGTACATGGAGCTTCTGGCGGCAATGCATCGTAAGACCGCTACTGCACAGGCCTCGGGGACGGACGTGCTTTCCTAAATAGCACAGCTTATCGCAGCATCCCAGCAACAACTGAATCTGTCGCATATGTTTTATCCGACGATGCTGGGTCGGGACGCTCCGCGGAAGCGGGTACGGACGTCCGAAAATTTCATCCGGTCCGACGGGATACCGAAAGGGATTCGGAGGATTTCGAGCTTTCCCTTTCGGAACAACATATGCTGTTGTGTATGTCATCTGACTTGATCTTCTACAGGTTCTTTCGTCGGACCAGAATGCTGCGATGCCGGATAAGAAACTGATAGCGTCGGTGGACTTAGAAAATTTTGGTTTGGTTCAGGGACTTCGTCCCTTAGTTCCGACATAGTCCAATAATGTCACACAAACTTTCGAATTATTGAACGACGCTATATATTTATTATTATATGCTTGCTATTACCAAGCATTTCTGGTTTCTTGTTTGCAAAGTTACGGAGATGTCTTTCAAAAGTGTGCCTCTGTCATCATAGTTAATGAAGAGCTAGCGGCAATAAGTGCTCATGGAATATGTCTATCGCCTAAGAGGTCCCTTGTAGGATCGACGGAGTTACAGTCGCTAGGTCACCCGGTGTAGCGTACATTCATCGAATGGTTCGGCTGCCGGGTTCGTCCGTTGCGGTCTAGGAAGGAGATTTGGGTGATGCGAGCACTATAATTACTTTAGTACTCACCCAGTGACGGCGGATTGAGGACAGATCGGAGGAAGCCTGTTAGTCCGGTTCCTGGCTTGTCCAGGTCCGTCCGGGCTGTGAGCGAGAGCGGTCCCTCTCTCGTCCAACAACATAGGGGACCGCATGTTGTGGTTCAGATATTTTACATTCGGAGCATATGTCCGTCGGTCGGGACGCTTCATTATATTGACAGTCCGAGAGACTGTCGATAATGCTTCCTCATCCTCACAGCAGGGCACATGACCGCACATTGGCTACGTGACCTCGAGTATCCGATCAGTTTTGTCGTTCAGTGATTCCACGGCGAACAGGTCACACCATCCGGTAGCCAAGGGACACGAGGCCTATACACTCTCTTCGCTCGCATATTAGTAGTATGCATGGGGTAACGATCACGGAGCTTCCAGCGGCAATGCATTGTAGGACCGCTTCTCCACAGGCCTCAGTGACGGACGTGCTATCCGAGTTAGCACAGTTTTTTCGCAGCATCCCTGCAATCGACAGTTTCTTAGTCGAATCAGGAATTATCTGACGGCGCTGGGTCGGTGCGGTCCGCAGTTGCATCAGGTACGGACGACCGAACGCTTTATAGCAGGGGTCAGCCTGGCAGCTGATTTTAGGGAGAAGTGACTTCTCCCTTCAGAGACTTTAGGGAGAAGTCAGGACCCAGGAGGGAGAAGTCAGTGGACATGAAGGAGAAATCAGAAAAAAAAAACATAAAACGTATATGACATCGTGACAAAATAAATGAACATAGAGGACACAATTGTGGAGAAAAAAATAAATAAAAGTTTATACAAACACACACAAAACTAAGTCAAGATGGTTACATAACAGAATGTAGGTTAAAATCCCCCACCCCACCCTACAAAAAACTGTTGTCGTTCATGGTTTCTGAATACCCCCTAACTCTTTGCCTAACAGTGATGACTAAGGTTACCGTGCAGTTGATTTTGTATTTGCCTCAACGATGTGATTTGAAATTTACTATGACCCATGGTGAGAGTGTTCTTCTCTGTAACAGAAGGTATATTCTTTTTAAAAAAAATATTTAAAGTGTTTAAAATAAATTTCAAGTTCATATAAGAAGCTGGGTCATTCATGGTTTCTGAATACCCTAACTGAGTTGAAAAGCGTAGTTAAAAAAGTTTTCGATATCCTTCGTAAATTAAGCGTTATTAACAATTTGAGTTAATTAATTTCTTTGGTAAATGACAAAACATTTCAGTTGTCTCCCTTCCCGGCTGCGCTGGGTAAACTAATAATACACTGTTCAGAAAACTGACAATTTCTGCCAACCATCTTTCACTGACACGTGCGATTGGTGCTTTGAAGGTCTGCCATTCTTATCCATCCAAATACCTGTGATTTCTATTGTAGCCTTATTACATTTAACCCCCTTCCAACAAACTTCACAAGTTTTCAAAGAAAAACATTCAATGCAAATTGCGGGGCGAATTTCAATGCAGCCAATTTTTCAGTGGAACAGAGCGTAACCGCAAGCAATTTCGATATGGACGAACTGTCTCCAATACATTTTTTTTTTGTTTTGAAATGATGGTTAACTTTAATAAATTCTAATTAACTCGATGCGTGTCTTGTGTGATTCGTTGTTGTCTGGTACTTTGTTTTTAAATAGCCATTTTGTGCTGGTTGCTATCAGTTGGGGCGAATTGTTCGAACGACTACGCCATTGCAATTCTTTTCTGAAATATAAAATTGGACTAGTTTAGGCTATTTTCATAGCCGTGTGACGGACTTTAACAGCAACCATGTTTACTGTTTTTTGCGGAAGCGTGTGTTTTTAAAAAATAAAACATAAGAAAATACAGTAAATTGCCATGTCTCCCAAGGAAGTTTGGGAGGGCGACTTGAATTTCGCCCCCAATGTAAGCCAAGGCGACTTGAGGAATGACAAGGCGACTTCTTCGCCCAAGTCGCCCACTCGGTTGACCCCTGCTTTATAGGGTCTGACAGGATGGCGAAAGGGATTCGAAAGATTTCGAGTTTTCCCTTTCGTAGCATCGGAAGCTGCCATTCATATCTTCCGGCATTATCTTCCAGTGATTGTTATTTCGGACTACATTGCTGCGATGTTGGATAAGAGACTTATAGTGTCATTGGACAGGGAATTTTGGATCGGTTCAGGGACATTGTCCCTGACTTACCGACACAGTCCAATAATGTCATTAGAACATGTGTATTATTTATCGACGCTATATATATACATATAAGCCTGCTACCAAGCATGATAGTTTAGTTTCTTGTCCGCAATGCTCATTTCTGCCTTTTTATCATTTATACGAATAATTTATTTTGGCAGAACAGGGCATACCGAGAGTTCATATGCGTCTAGACGGCGTGGTTAAAGACTGGAAATATTCTTTTTCGCCGTCTATGTCTTTTCCAACCACAATGTTGGAAACGACAATGATGTCTAATAGACTTAACTTAGACGCTTTATCATACGTAATCCACCTTACTGAGGCGTTATCATTACGTCTTCAAGAGAAAGAATTACAGGATATTATCCTCAATGTGATTTCTTTTGAGGGCAGTAGTTTGTTCACGTATAACTCCGCCCTTCAGTGGCTGATTGGAGTTGGTTAGACGTGACGCAGCCCTAGCTACATCCACGTGCGTGGATAGTAAGGTGAAGAACTCTCTCAGAGTCGCTTCGTTCTCGGAGAAGCTTCTCTTCGACGGCAACTTTTCAGCAATCCATGAATTGCTTGATTTACATGTTCTCTTGTCTATCTAGTGTTGCAAGAGATTCAGACTGGGGCAAACATTCGGTGGTTGACTCTGAGAGTGCCACTGCAGTTGCCGGATCCGAGTTTTATAATTATGACGGTTACCAGTCAAACAGGTTGGGATATAATATTGATCCCAACGGATTCGAAGTGCCAGGGTCTTTGGGTTCCGCAGTCTCTAAGCAAGCACTTATCTTCTGCGGAATAATGTTTTTTTAGGCTTGCTTTATGTCATTGGATGAACATTATTCAGAAACGCATGTCCAAATCCTGTCCGTTAATTCGACAGTAGTGGCGTATCTCCGGAACCAGGGAGGCACTCATTCGTTTCCGTTATTCAATTTAATGGAAAGAATCCTTCTGTTTGTTATAGTACACCAAGTTCTGTTTCGGTCCGTCATATTCCGGGTCGTCTGATTGTTTTACCGGACTCCCGTTCACTTATGGGTCGCTTGTTGCCGTCAGAATGGACTCTCAACAAACAAGTATTCAATCAGATTTGCTATCATTGGGAGCGCCCAATGATAATTTATTTACGACACAACTTGCTTGTCAATTGCAGACGTATGTGTTTGCTTGTCCGGATCTCTGAGCTAATGTTGTTAACGCTCTATTGATCTAATAGGACGGAATGATAGGATATGCGTATCCTCCTGCGCTGTTGTTTCAGCAAGTATTGCTAAGATAAACAACCACAATACATTTCTATTGATAGCATCTCTGTCTTCACAGAGACTGTGGGTAAATTTACTCTTATGTCTACTGTGGGACTTAACGCGAAATCTTCCTCAATGAGAGGATCTTTTTTCGCTGGGTAAAATCGTGTCATCTTTATCACAACCCGCAAGGTCGCAACCTTCACGTATTCCGTTGTGCGGTCCTTATTACATTGTAAGCATTGTACTGGACGAGCTTTGGACGCGATTTCTTACTATAGGAGAACCTCTTCTTCGCTATTCTATGCGGCTAAAGTGGAGGCTCTTCCGTCGTTGGTGTAGGGATCACTATGTTGATATTGTTGATCCCTCCATACTAGTCATTGCAACTTTTTAGTATACTTGTTTGACAAGATCTACTGCAGCCTGTTATTATTAAGGTTATAGGTTTATGTTACCTCATACCTATGCACTCTATGATAGTTTACAATTGAGTCTTATGTCTCTTTATCTAAGTCAGTTAGTAACTTTTTGATAAATAGACTTAGAATCATTAGATTAAATTCCTATATGGAATTTAATTTCGGTTCTTATTTAGCTAAGTAATCATTTGAGCCTCTGGAAACAGTAGTTTTCAAATTCTGACCTTTTAGACAGTAATTCTGTTGGCTTCTCTTTTACTGAAGAGTCAGTGAGTTTCATGCACTATCGGTGGATGATTTTCACTTTCGTAGTTTCGGATTCACTACTTCCTTTACTATTTACGTTGCATTTTTGCATAAGAGTTAGGCTCCTAATTAATATCCGGAACCTTTTGTTATTAAGGTCCTTCCGTCTTCGTACGGGCATAGGCCTTTACTCTGTCCGGTTAGAGTTTATGTATTTATAAACAGATATCTGTTTATTGCTACGGGCGTAAGCTTCTTCTGTCTTTGATGCCTAATAGAAGGACGTTACGCTCCATTCTATTGCTAATGGATTCAATTAACTATCGATACTGCTTATGGTATATCTTTGACTCTGCAGTTGTGTTTGAGATTTCGGCTCATGAAGTAAGAGTTCTTCTACATCTTGGGCTTATATTAATAGTGTCGCTATTATAGATTTTTGAAGGCTGCTCATTGCGCTCAGCCATCCACATTCATGAATTTTTATCTCAGAAATATTGAGTCCATTTCTGGAGGCCTCTATTGTTAGGTCTATTATCTACTGCTCAGAATGTCATTCACTTAACAGTTGCTACTATAGCTAGGTAGGCTGTCTGTTTCGGCAGTGACTCCGTTCTGCTGCCCTCTTCGCTCTGGGCTAATTGACCCAGGGCAAGAAAAGGGGGGGGGGGGGAGGGTGTTCCCTTGGGTCACCTGTTTTACTATGAAAACAAGGGGATACCTCCTCCGGAGTTAGTAATTCTGAGCTGTTATTGGGATGGTTGTTTAGTGAGAAGTTTATGTTTTAAAAATTCATTCAAGTCTTAGTTTTTAAAGTATAGCTTTTGAATATAGCACGTGTCAACGGACATGATTATACAATCCTCAGACACTTTTAAGGAGTATAAAGAGTCTCTATTCTCTAGACTTACTTTATTTATTGGCTTACTTTAAAAATTATTAGTATAAGGATTATACTAGATATTAATAGAGTACATGGATGTATGATGCTCAATTTTTGGAAGGTGTTGTATCTTTCTAATTTATCATAAATAAGAAAGATACATGTAAGGCCTAATACTTCTTTTTCCCTAGAGGGGATGACTCTATTTTATATATTGAGCGTATTCCAACTTGCTCTATGTCCTAGGCCCTCCAACCTTTTTACTATTCAGCTATGTCTGGGTCATTGGTACAGTATAAAAATGTTAAAAAATTTATAGTAATTTATATATTTTTTATACTTACCAATGACCCAGACGGGGATGGCCCTCCCAGGAGTTGGGAACTCTTACCTCCCCGCTGAGTACATAGCGCTTACCAGGCACTGGTTATTAGAATGATTAATGGCGCCAATTTCGGAACGTCCTTGACACTGCGCATGCGCCGTAGAGGTGAAGTGTGGAGGGCCATTCAGGACATGTTTTCTTTGGTTTTAGATGCATATTTAGGGGATTGGGGGGCAAAATTTGTGTTTGGCCCTATATTTTAAGAGTTAGCACCAGCTATGTCTGGGTCATTGGTAAGTATAAAAAATATATAAATTACTATAAATTTTTTAACTGTTCACAATTATTGTTAATGCTTAATTTGCTAAATTTTCTAATTGTGTTAGAGTTAGGTGTCAGCGGGGTACCACTCCTACAATTTTTCTTCTCTCTTTTGAGAGTAGTCATCCTGTTGTGTGGTTCCCGGTCGACCGTCTGGGGTCTTTGTTTCTGTCACCTTTCTCTCTTCTTTGGGGGTGTTCTTCTGTTTTCTGATTTCACCTTCTTTGCTCCTCTCACCTCTATCATGCCCAGGACAATTCCTTGTGGGCAATGTCTGCTGCCAAAGCATGTGGACAATTTACATTCTTCTTGTTCCTCCTGTAATGGGTGTTCGGCCGAGCGGCCTTGTGGTGTCTGTGGATCATGGTCATCCACTTTCTGGGCGTCAGTTAACCGTGTCTTTCGTTCTCGTGGCCGTGCCTCCCGCTCCCGCGGGAAAGGAGAACATGGCCGTTCGGGGCTCCCGAGCCGACCTTGTCTGGTGAGAGTTATTCCTCCTCCGTGGGGGATGTGCAGTCTTTTCCTGTAGTGGATACTGCGGGAGCCGTTGAGTGTTCTGGTGGTGAGGTGCCTGGTTCTGGGACTACAGTCCCCCTCCAGTCGACATCTGAGGCTGTCACTAGGGTTGTGACTCGTCCTTCGGAGCCGAGCAGGTGTGCTCTCTCCACTATTCCACCAGCCTCAACGACTCCCGACGTATCTACTACTACTGCTGGTCCGTCTGCTTCGTCGTCAGTTTCAGCCGGCCTCGGCTTTTCGCTGCAGGGGACTGCAGGAATGTCTGGTACTGTAGACGTGGGATATGGGCCTCAGCCTTCCCTGACTTCAACTCGGGGAAGTTGGAAGGGGCTGCCAGCCGAACCCATCTCTGTGGTCTCTACGCCGTCGAGCACCACAGTTGTGTCTTTGGATTCGGATGTTCTTAGTGGAGACACTATGAACTCTGTGGCGTTTCCGTCCACTCATTCTGGCCACAAGACCAGTTTTGGGTGACCAATGCCTTTTGTGCAGCCTGGACCTTCTGCCCCACAGAGGTCCGCGGTGACTCTCATGAGTTCTCACTATATTGATCCTCGGGGTGCCTCGTACCCCTATACACGTGTGCCTTCAGATGTTTTGGCTGCCGCCCGTCGCCCCGCGTCGGGTGTTTTGGAGGATCGTGACTCTTCGCTGGTTAAGAGGGTCAGAGGTGAAGCCACTTTGCCGGTTCGCTCCCCTTTTGAACCGGCGAGTACGGGCAGTGTGCTTAGGGAGGCCCTCTCCTTACTCACTCAGGTTCTATCAAAGAGCCTTCCTGTTGCATCCAGCGAGGCAACAAGTGGTTTCCAGGCGCCTCCTATGGCGCCGCCTCCCGGGATTGGAAACAGGCCGGTTTCTGATCCCCCTGGTGTCCCGACACCATGGGAGGCGTCGGCTGGTTTGCCCACGATGGGCTATGTGTCTTCAGACTCTGGGGAGGAGTCCGACATGCTTGATGTCGAGGGCCAGCAGTCTTCGGACTTGGGGGCAGCTCTTGACTTTGTGTTTGGGTTTCTGCCTGATTTCAAACCTACTAACCAGCCGACAGTGTCAGCCAGGCCGCGATCATCGGTCGCGCGCCTACAGCCTATGGAGCAACCTGCTTCTGGGCGCCTTCGACCATGCCAGTCGGTGCAGGTGGTTGAAGCTTTTTCAGCATTGGACTCCAAGCTGAATTCCAAGGCTCTGAAGACTTCGTTCTTCACCAGGGTTGACACCTTTTTGCCTCCTGTGCGTTATCGTTCCTACGATTCCGCCAATCCGTCGGTCTGCCAGACTTGGAGACTTTCAGGTCGGTCCGCCAATCAATTCACCAGGGAGATTTCGCTGCCAGCATCGGCCTGCAAGACGCTTACTTCCACGTTCTGATGCATCGGGTGTCACGGAAGTATCTCAGGTTCGCTTTTCTGGGGCGAGTTTACCAGTTCAAGGCCATGCTTTTCGGCCTCAACCTGGCTCCTTGGGCCTTCACCAGACTGATGTCGCATGTGATAGCGTTCCATCGCACACAGTCCAGGGTGACTACTTCGACATATCTGGACGATATTCTCCAGAGGCATTCCAATGCTGCCTCACTGGAGTCGGATGTCGCCACTCTGTTGAGCTTGCTCACGTCGCTAGGATTTAGAGTCAACGAGGAGAAGTCGGACCTGGTCCCTTCTCAGTCGTTCTGTCATCTGGGGATGGCTTTCCAAACCCAATTCAATTTGGTAGTGGTTCCCCAGGCCAAGGCTGTGATTCTCTCAGCTTTTGCTCTGACTCTGTCCCAGTCCACATCCGCGACCGCTCGGAGTTTTCTCCTGCTGATCGGTCTCTGCGGTTCGGTGAGGGATCTCATTCCTCTAGGTCGGCTGCATGTCAGACCTCTCCAACACTTTCTGCTCAGTCGTTGGAGGCCGAATGTAGATTCTCTGGATCAGGTGCTTCCGTTTCCGGAATCTCTTTATCCTCACCTTCTTCCCTGGACAGATGTTCAGTGGATTACGCAGGGTGTTCCATTGGACTTGCCCACATCCGATCGCGTTCTGATGGCAGATGCCAGCGATCTCGGATGGGGTGCGGCGTTGGATCCTCTCGGTCTTTCCCTACACGGGATGTGGGACCAGGATCAAGCAGCTCTACACATCAACCAGAAGGAGCTTCTTGCTCTTCTTCTGAGTTTCAGGCAGTGGATCCCTCACCTGTCGAATCGCCAGGTCCTTCTGCTGTCCGACAATTCGACAGTGGTTGCTTACATTCGGAACCAGGGCGGCACGCACTCGGTTCCGATGTACGAATTAGCTCGGGATCTTCTACTGCTCGCTCAGGATGTTCACGCCAGAGTGGTTGTTCGTCACATTCTTGGTCGTCTGAACGTCCTAGCCAACTCCCTGTCCCGACAGGGCAGGGTTATTTCCACCGAGTGGATGCTCCACAGGGCAGTGTTCCAGTCGCTTTGCGATATCTGGGGACGTCCCCACATCGACCTCTTTGCGACTCGTTGGAACCATCAGGTGGACAATTTCGTGTCCCTGTGTCCAGATCCTCTGGCTTTTGCCGTGGACGCTCTGTCACTCGATTGGAACGGTCTAGTCGGCTACGCCTTCCCACCGGTTCCGATTCTGCCTCAGGTTCTAGCCAAAATTCGAACCTGCAGTTGTCAAATCATTCTGATCGCTCCCCTGTCGCCTCAGCGGGTGTGGATCAATCAGCTCCGCTTGCTGATGGCGGCGGTTCCGGCACGTCTCCCGCTACGTCGCGACCTTCTTTGTCAAGGTCGCCCGAGGAGGTTTCACGTCGACCCGACTTCATTGTGCCTTCACGCATATCTTTTGTCAGGTCCTGTCTCCTCCGTAGAGGTTTTCGAGACGAGCAGTGGAGTGCATTTCTTCTTCAAGGAGGCACTCCACTGGTTTAGCTTATGCAGCTAAATGGAAGGTCTTCTGTTGATGGTGTGCTGATCACTCTATTGATTATGCAAATCCTTCGATTTCACAGATTGCGGAGTTTCTGGTATATCTGTTTGATTCTCGGGGTCTCCAGCCTGTTACCATCAAGGGTTACAGGTCCATGCTTTCAGAGACTTTTTCTTATGTGGGGAAGCGTCGTATCGGCACTAATCCTTACCTCTCCAAGCTTGTTCGGCACTTTTCTTTGAAAAGGCCTCAGACTTTGCAGCTTACCCCACGATGGAATCTTTTGTGGGTGCTGCTTTGCTTGGGGGGGGGGGGGGGGGGGGCGCTGTTCGAACCTTTATCCCAGGTGGATATGCATTTTCTCACATATAAGACGGCTTTTCTGATGGCATTTGCTTCGGCCAGACGGGTTAGTGAGCTTCACGCCCTCTCGGTTGACCCGGCCTTTTTTAGGAGCTCTCCCAACAGTGTTACTTTTACCACTGATTGCTCTTTTTTGGCCAAGAATCAGTTACCAGATACTACTCCTCCTCCTATCTGTATCAGGGCTCTTCCTTCTGTTGAGGGTAATCGCCCTTTGCTCTGTCCGGTCCGTGCTATTTGCATTTGTCTGGATCGGACACGTTTCATACGGAAAGACAGGAAACGTTTTTTTCTGTCTCTTATTCCGGGTCGACAGAAGATCTCTCCTCAATCCATTTCTCGATGGATTTGTCTTGCTATTCATACGGCTTATGGTCGTTTAGCAGCTGGCGATTGTATTACCAATCGTATTTCTGCCCACAAGGTGGGGGCACTATCCACCTCTTGGGCTTATTCTAACTCCGTCAAGTTGTCGGATGTTATGCAGGCAGCCTACTGGAGAAATGCTTCTTTCTCCACCTTTTATCTGCGCCAGTTGCAGGAGCAGTCGGAGGACCTTTTTGCCCTGGGTCCTCTTTCTTCTGCTCAGGCTGTTGTCTGCCATAGCCATTAGGCTTCTTGAAGGTCAGTTTCAGCCTTGTGCTGTTACTGCCTTTTTTCTGTCCCATATGTCTCCTTTCATTGTTCTTTACCAATGATTGCGACGTTATGGTTGATAAGCCTCGGGACCTCTTCCTTTTGCTTCACAGTTCCAGTGCACTGGGGTTATGTGTGTGTTGGTTATGCGATTCCCTCCAGCCTATTGTCTATTCAGCCTGAAGTAAACAATTGTGAGTAGGTTGATAAGAAATCTAAATTTTATAGTAAATTTCCTTTCTTATTATACCTACCACAATTGTTTACATGGAGGCCCTCCCGTCTTCTTTACGGGTAAAGAATCTTTCCTCCCCGCTGATCACATAACTCTAACGTTGACGGATTCAAAAAGAATGAGTCTTTAGAGACGGTATATGCGCACTGGCAACGGAAGTCGTGGAGTTGTACTTGGGAGAGAGCATCCCGTACTGGGTCTGCACCAGTTGCACTCGACCCAGTTTTGGCTTATTTTTATGTGTACCCATACTATGTATGGTACACATAATGCCGGCATCCGGGGTGACCATCCGTCGTTCGTCCATCCTTTGTCCGTCCATCTGTCCGTCCGGCGTCCGTATCCATTTTCTTTGGCATTCGATAACTTGAAAAATATTGCTTGGATTGTCAAGTTACTTTATATTTGTGTTCAGGTTACTGATGTGCCGAGCTGTATAGTTTTTGGTGTAAATCGGATAATTTGATCCTGAGATCTTAACCCTTTATCCTTCAAATTGAAAATTCCTCCAATCCCTTTGGCATTCGATAACTTAAAAAATATTGCTTGGATTGTCAAGTTACTTTATATTTGTGTTCAGGTTACTGATGTGCAGAGCTGTATAGTTTTTGGTGTAAATCTGTTATTTTGATCCCGAGATATTAACCCTTTATCCTTCAAATTGAAAATTTCTCCAATCCCTTTGGCATTCGATAACTTGAAAAATATTGCTTGGCTTGTCTAGTTACTTTATATTTGTGTTCAGGTTACTGATGTGCCGAGCTGAATAGTTTTTGGTGTAAATCTGTTATTTTGATCCTGAGATATTAACCCTTTATCCTTCAAATTGAAAATTTCTCCAATCCCTTTGGCATTCGATAACTTGAAAAATATTTCTTGGATTGTCAAGTTACTTTATATTTGTGTTCAGGTTACTGATGTGCCGAGCTGTATAGTTTTTGGCGTAAATCTGATAATTTAATCCTGAAATATTAACCCTTTATCCTTCAAATTGAAAGTTCCTCCAATCCCTTTGGCTTTTGATAACTTGAAAAATATTTCTTGGATTGTCAAGTTACTTTATATTTGTGTTCAGGTTACTGATGTGCCGAGCTGTATAGTTTTTGGTGTAAATCGGATAATTTGATCCTGAGATATTAACCCTTTATCCTTCAAATTGAAAATTCCTACAATCCCTTTGGCATTTGATAACTTGAAAAATATTGCTTGGATTGTCTAGTTACTTTATATTTGTGTTCAGGTTACTGATGTGCCAAGCTGTATAGTTTTTGGTGTAAATCTTCTTCAGATCCAGCAGATGAATGCTTTTGATATTTTTTCATGCAGCATCCTTAGGGGGTAAGATTCAAGTTTGTTCAAGCCATGTGCCTAGGTCCATATTTGGGCTCACTGTGGGAGCTCGAATTGTAACTAAGTTCAAAATGAGGAATTTTCTTTAAAAATCTTCTTATTCAGATCCAGCAGTCTGAATGTATTGATATTTGGTGTGCAGCATTTTTTTTAGATCCTCTGGTCAGAATCTTTGAATATTTGGTTTTAGCTTTTTTTAGGACTAGCAGTTGCAACTTGTTGAAATCAATTCCCTGGGTTGATAGTTAGGCTTCCATGTCAGGTGAGCACCCTCTGGCCCCCTGGGGCCTCTTGTTTTGTTTTGGTCCCTCAACTGTTATCTAAAAAGATAAAATGAAAATAGACTAAAATGAACAAAAACGAAAGTAAAAGAACGAATGTGTATATGTTCTGTAACATTCGTTTTTGTTCATTTTAGTCAATATGCGTCCGTCTCTTATTCTGTTTTCCATTTCAGGGAAACTTCGCAGTGAATTTCAACTCCAGATCGGATATCAGTTTTGAGCGTGAAATGTTTGCACCACCCAGAAAATGGCCCTCACAGAAATTCGACAAATTGTCCAACTATTTTTCGAAAAGAGTACCATCCACATTTGGATAAAAGAGAGAGATAAAAAAAATTTCTCTACTCTGAATTTAAATTGCAAATGGAATATTCTTTTTCCTTTCATATACTCGTTTAGTCCAGTTTACGATTCGAAGACATATATAGAAAATTCCAAGCCACGTATGAAGACTGTACGGATCAGTTTGCTTGAAATGCCAAGTGGATATATTTATAATAATGATATAAACTATGTGCCATACATGCATTTTTAGCTGCGATGAGAAGCTCTTATATGTGACAATGTCTGCCTGTCGGTCGGTCTGTCACCAGCGAGTTTAAAAAACACCATACCTCCTAAAATACTTGATGGAATGACACCATACTTGGTATGCAAGTGTATCTTCAAGGTGTCTACACCCTCTCAATAGTGCATGTCATTCGGATGATTTCTGTCACATTTATGGACTTATCACCGGCGAGTTTTTTTTTGTTACCAAGTTTTTTTGTCACCAACGAGTTTTAAAACACCATTGGCGTTGCACGAATCGCCGTAGCTTCAGCACTGTGACAGAGCGTCTTGTTCACTTTGGCAATGTGATTATGTACGTTTACTTAGTCAAGAATTCCACCCCACCCCGCACCGTTTTTAATTTTTAATAGGACAGTTGCATGAATGTGGCATGAGTGTTGGACTTGCTGTCTTGGCCACAAATATTTATGTGTAGGGTAACTCTACCGACTCTAAAAAATTCTGCCCACCCTAATTTTTTGAAGATTAAATAGTACATTTAGTTCACTGTATGTTTTCATGTTTTAATCAATGAATTAATGGAAATCGTCTGTGCCTTCAAATGAAAACTTGAGATCAAAAATATTCTTCATGGTTAAAAATGTCTTAGATTTCAAATTCGAAAAAAATGCGGCATTTTACAACAGCGCTTCTTCCGATCTGATCAACACCTGATACGTAATTTTCACCGCCAAAATTTTGGGGTCCAATATTTGTAAAATAAATGTAATTCTGTATCATTTTTATGTCATTCCTGTGTCATTCCGCATTATTCTGTGTCATTCCGATGTTTAGGAGGACCTGTTTGTGGCCAGAACTCTTTCAGCAACTTAGGTTATTCTGCCAGACAGAAATTAACAAATAATTGTTTGTATTGGAAGAATATGTTCGTTTTTTTTCCTAATATTCACGCACGCAATTCATACTCAAAAGTAACAATAATTGGTACTCGAAACTGATATCCGATCTGGAGTTGAAATTCACTGCAAAGTTTCCCCTGAAATGGAAGGTCTGTGAAGAAATTTGAGATTGAAAACTTGAGTAAAAACCTCTGAGAAATGTCATATTCCGGTTTGAGGTCATGTCTCGATGAGAATGTCCCCTTTTGGTCATGATAAGGCTACTCTGATGGCTGCGCGAGCCTGAGACCCCAAAACATTTAGCACAGTCTACAGGTTGTATTTATTAAGGGATTTTATTGTAACTTGGTAGGATGACTCTGTGTAATGTCTAGATGTGAACGTCATATTTTGGTCGGGTTCAGTCAACCCTAACAGCCGCAGGGGCACGTTACCTAGATTCCTTTAACACTGTCAACTGTTCGTTTTTATGAAGGGATTTCATTGTTACTTGGCAGGATAACTTGGTATGATATCTAGATGAGACGGTCCTATTTTGGTCATGATTAGTCAGCATCATAAGACCTTGTTTCCATTAGCAAAGTCTACAAGTCATATTTATGAAGGGATTTCATAGTAACTTGGTAGGTTGACTCGTTTTGGAATGATTTTACTGTAACTTGGTAACTTTGGCTGACATACATTAACTGTGAGTACCACATTAACCCAGGCCTCGGTTCTTTAGTATAGTCTATACCACTAATTATTCTTACTGAACACACAGCATGTAGGAAACAGAAACTAACATATTCTCAATTATCACAATTCTTGTCTTATTTCATAATGCTTTCATAAACATTGAACATTATTCTTTTCATCAAACACTACACACAGTCAAGTTAAGCTACAGTGTCACTGACACTTTCATTTAAATTTGCACATGTTTTCCAAGGAAATGACAGGGGGTCATGCCCCCCCCCCCCCCCCCCCAATAAAAACATCCTACTCAAAACTAAGAGTAGTATTTAGTGCAATCTGAGGGGTCCAAGTCATTAGTTTCAAAACTTCCTGACAGTTACCCATGAGAGGGGCACACAAGATCCAGAAACCTTGTCCATGCTCAGGTTTACTATATCTTTCTGCCATACCCCCCTTCCTCATACCACCACCACCACCACCACTTTTGGTGACCTGTTCAATTCCTTGCATCCACGCCGAGAACAGCCTGTCCCCTGTGGAAAAGAAAGTGAAAAATATTACTCTTACATGTGACTATACCTGCAAAACAGGTGGAAGTGAACAATATCCTAATTACATCGACAAGCAATGAAAAATTAGAATTTGTTGGCCTTGAATGTTGATTGGCCACATAGTATAAATTGTATTTGCATATTAAACAAACTTTCCTCGAAATGACCAATCATAAAAATCTCCATATTGGGCATGTCATTGAAAGCGCCAGGTTGTTTATGACAGAAATAGAACAAATATCTAACTTCCAAACTGACCACGTACCTCACTTAAATGCAATATCTTTGCATCTGCTGGCCACTGTCAATAACTTTGTTGATGTTTTATGAATGGAATGGAATTTAAAAAAAACTTTTGTACACTATCCTTGCACCAACAACATTTTCAAGACAGTAAGTGTAGATTTGGGGCTTTCAGTATCAACACACCACACACAACACGATATTCATTATAATATTTGTGAGCTGTCAACACCAATGGTGAAGCATTGTAAATTGTTAGTTTATCAAATGCAGTTTCTTTTGCAGAACTGCAACATGCCACTTGCTCCACATTTATAACGTCATTTATTAGCTAACCTGACTGAAAGTCAGGGTGAGCTTTTCCTATCACTCTTCGTCTGTCGTCCTGTGTGAAGGTGGTGTTTGAGCCTCTTTCTCCTAAACCACCGGGCACATTTTAATTAAATTTCATATAAGTAGTGGGTATATAGGGGCATTTTGATTTTTATGCAAATTAGGTTTCGGCTCATATTGAGCAGAGGTGTAGGGAAAAAATGGTCAAATTTTTTTAAAATCTTCTTCTAATGAACCACCAGTACCAGAGACTTGATATGTGGTATACAGAGTCCTTTTGAGGTTTAGAATCAAGTTTGTTCAAGAGAAGTTTGTCGGGCACTATTTGCCTTCGTTATGGGAGGGGCAAGAATTTTTGCCACTCCCAAAATTTCTTCTTTCCAAACCGAGAGGCAGATTTGAACCAAATTTGATATGAGGGCTTATTGGGTTATAAGTACTTAATTTATGCCCAAATTTTTTTTCCCGTCGCCCCATGGGAACCGCAGGAGCTAAAAATGGAAAAAAATTAAAACGCCCATATCTCCAAAACTACACGGCACTGAGAATTCTTATTTGGTGTGAAGCTTCCTTAGGACCAACAGAATGGAATGGTCAAAAAAAATTGCTATCAGTTTTATCATGGGGTACTTTTTTAGGGCTTTGAAAAAGTGCTGAGTCAGCATTTTTTAACACTGTGGGTAATGGGAAAAACATGCGAGACTACTTTTCTCCCAAACCACTGCTCCAAAAGCTTTCAAATTTCACATATTACATCTTTGGAAGATTGTTTCACATGTTTATTGAAAGCAATTCCCTGGGTCCATATTTGGACCTCTGTGGGAGCCCAAATGTTTAAATTAGTGCAGTATTAGGAATATTCTTTAAAAATCTTCTTCTTCAGATCTACCAATAAGAATCTTTTGATATTTGGTATGCAGCATCCTTAGGGGGTGAAATTCAAGTTTTTTCAAGCCAAGTCCCTGTGTTCATATTCAGGTTAAAAATTTGGGGATCCGTTCTGGACTTTGGACCAAAATTCAGAATTTTTTGTTTTGTTTTTTATGCATTTTTGTCAATTTTAAGACAAAAAAACAAATTTTTTTTTACCCTGAAAATTTGTGGTCCAGGTGGGACTTAGAAAATTTTGGGACAAAATCCGGAATTTTTGTTTTTTGTTTTTTATGCATTTCGGTCAATTTTAAGACAAAAAAAAATATTTTTTTTTTACTCTGAAAATTTGGGGTCTGGGTGGGACTTGGACCAAAATCCAGAATTTTTTTTTTGTTTTTTATGCGTTTCTGTCAATTTTAAGACAAAAAAATTTTTTTTTTTTTACCCTGAAAATTTGGGGTCCGGGTGGGACTTGGACCAAAATCCAGAAATTTTTTTTTTTGTTTTTTATGCGTTTTGGTCAATTTTAAGACAAAAAAAAAGTTTTTTTTTTTTTGCCCTGAAAATTTGGGGGCCGGGTGGGACTTAGAAAATTTTGGACCAAAATCCAGAAATTTTTTTTTTTGTTTTTTATGCGTTTTGGTCAATTTTAAGACAAAAAAAAATTATTTTTTTTTTTGCCCTGAAAATTTGGTGTCCGGGTGGGACTTGGAAGCTTTTGGACCAAAATCCGGAAATTTTTTGTTGTTGTTTTTTATGCATTTCGGTCAATTTTAAGCCCCCCCCCCCCCCCCCCCCCCCCCCCCAATTTTTTTTTTACCCTGAAAATTTGGGGTCTGGGTGGGATTTGGATAATTTTGGACCGAAAGCCTGAAATTTTTTTTTGTTTTTTATGCGTTTCTGTCAATTTTAAGACAAACCATTTTTTTTTTTTTAACCCTGAAAATTTGGGGTCCGGATGGGACTTAAAAAATTTTGCACCAAAATCATGAAATTTTTTTTTTTGTTTTTATGCATTTCGGTCAATTTTAAGACAAAAAAAAAAATTATCTTTTTTAACACTGAAAATTTGAGGTACAGGTGGGACTAAGAAAATTTTGCACCAAAACCCAGAAATCAGTTTTTTGGTTTTTTATGCGTTTTAAGAAGAAAAAAAAATTTAGGCTGAAAGTATTTTCTTTGTGAAAAAAATCTGTTTTTTATGCGTTTATCTCAATTTTGGGACGTAAAAGTGCAGGAACTGAAAATAGAAGGAAAATCCTGTGTATTGTGTGGGCACAATCGCTTCATCAAGTTGGTATATGCTTTTCTTTGGAGGGGCAGCTTATTCAAGTCAAAGCCCTGGTTTGATATTTAGACTACCATGTCAGGTGAGTGCCCTGGGGCCTTTTGTATTTTTATTTCTACACATAATTTAGAAAGCTTGAACTCCAACCGGTTTCAAATTCCCAGTTGAAGTCAGATGGAAATTTAGGGTTACAATGAAGTAAATTAAGAACTTTCACTCGATAACAAATTTTTAGGGTTGGTTATCCTAAACACAGGTTGTTTTTTTTTTGGCCTGACATGGCTTCTCAGTAGATGATAATCAAAACAATTTAAAGAGTTCAAACCTTGTCCAAAATTCCATTCAGTTTTGGAAGAATCCATATGAGAATCCTGCAATGCATTGCTATGGGATATCCAACAGTTTGCAAAACTCTTCAAGAGAATCAAATTCTGGATTCTCAGAAATCTGTAACTGAAAAATATTCTAGTATGAGGGAATTGGAGCATCTTCCCTGAGCCTGTGATTAATTACGTACTGATGTCGAAATATGAAATTTTTGAGAAGCAACTTTTTTCCGTAATGTGACTTGGAATTTCATCATTTCAGTCTTGTTTGACAGAGCTTATTAAGCTTTGTCAAATGAGATTGAATTGTTTAAAGTCCCTATGGAATTGTTGGAAATATTTGCTGCTTGAAAATTTTGTTTTTCAGCGAATTTTTTGTTTCTAAAAAATTGATTAGCCTTTTTCATGGGGTGACCAAGAGTCGTTGCTACTATGGGGCAACCGTGGTTGGGCCTTGGTAGGAAAATTTTTAATTCCAGGGTCCCCAAACCCCCATTTCCTTGCATCTGCGGGTATTTTGAAGTTTTTCACAGTGATATATATGTAGCTTTTCACATTTCGAGAGCCGGTAATTGCAGGTGAATAAGGTCCAATGAGGAAAAATTTAGGTGAAAAATCATTTATAGATACAGAGTACACTTCACTTGCCAACCATACCGGTCCATGGACGATACCAGATCCAGTTAAAAAATGATTGCCTGTACAGGTGTGGCTGTCTGGCCAAAATATATTCCCTGAAGACTGCAACTGTAACATCACATTACACTCTAGCATCAGACACCAATTCCTGTCTGTGTTGCCAGTGGCCCACAGTTGATCAGGATTTTGACTTTTAAACTGAGTAATAATTTCGGTTCACATTGAGCGAATCATTTTTAGGTGATTGATTCTCACACGACCAATATCGACTTGCAATTTGCGATGCGAATCCAATAAAAAAATACCCTTTTGTTAGCTCACCTGACTAAAAGTCTGGATGAGCTATAGTGATCACTCGCCATCCATTGTCCATGAACATGGTGTTTGCACCTTCTCCTCCCAATATGCTGAACCGATTTCAGTAAAATTGATGTGAGTGTTTGTTCTGACATCGCATTATGTTTTCCTTCAAATCAAGGGGTTAGATTTACGTTTTTTCAAATGAAGTTCCTCAGTTAATATTTAAGCTCTGATTTTAACTTAGTCCAATATGAGGAATAATCTTTAAAATCTTCTTCAGATCCACCAGTTTGAATCTTTTGATTTTTAGCTCAACTTTGACATAAGTCAAATTTTTAGCTCAACTTTGACGTAAATCAAATTTGAGGTTATGCCATGACCCGTCTGTCCATCAACAATTCAATATGGCTTGGGCTAGAGGCCATATTTATGAACCGATCTTTACAAAACTTCTTGAGTACCTTTGTTATCACCGTGGGACGAGAACGAGTGTTTTTGGGTCCGGTCCAAAATTCAAGATGGCCACCAGCAGCCACTTTGTACTTTAGTTAGTGCAATCAGTTTTTTGTACAGAACTTCTGTATGAAAGTTCTGATTCAAATAAATTTTTGTCTGAATGTTTACTAACATGGAATACATCACTTATAATACAGGTTTTTTTCTCGTGCAGAAATTCTGCAAATTAGATGAAATTTGATTTTTTCAGTGCTACTTATACTCGGTAAGTACACATGTCAATATGGCTCGGGCTTGGGGCTGTATTTATGAACCGATCTTCACGAAACATCTTGGGTAAGTT
The DNA here is from genome assembly GCA_031216915.1 of Pictodentalium vernedei. Taxonomy (NCBI): domain Eukaryota; kingdom Metazoa; phylum Mollusca; class Scaphopoda; order Dentaliida; family Dentaliidae; genus Pictodentalium; species Pictodentalium vernedei. The sequence continues at coordinate 386,649,539 of CM062292.1, forward strand.
TGTTATCACTTTAGGACGAGAACGAGTGTCTCTGGGTGCGATCCAAAATTCAAGATGGCTGCCAGTGGCCATTTTGTACCGAAATTAGGTCCTATTAGTTTTTTGTACACAACTTCTGTATGGCTCAGGCTAGAGGCTGTATTTATGAACCGATCTTTACGAAACTTCTTGGGTCCCTTTGTTATCACCATGGGATGAGAACGAGTGTTCTTGTGTGCAGTCCAAAATTCAAAATGGCCGCCAGCAGCCATTTTTGTACCAAAATTAGTGCAATAATTTTTTTGTGCAGAACTTCTGTATGAAAGTTCTGATTTGAATAAATTTTTGTATGAATGTTTATTCATCACATATAATACAGGTTTTTTTCTCGTGCAGAAATTATGCAAATTAGATGAACTTTGATTTATTTAGTGCTACTTATACACAGTAAGTGCACATGTCAATACGGCTACGACTGGAGGCTGTATTTATGAACCAATCTTCACAAAACTTCTTGGGTACCTTTGTTATCACCTTGGGGCGAGAACAAATGTTTTGGGGCACGGTCCGAAATTCAAGATGGCTGCTGGTGGCCATTTTGTACCAAAATTAGGTACAATCAGTTTTTGGTACAGAACTTCTCCATGAAGGTTCTGATTTGAATCAGTTTTTGAATGAATGTTTAGTAACATGGAATACATCACATATTAATACGGGTTTTTTTCTCGTGCAGAAATTTTGCAAATTAGATGAACTTTGATTTATTCATCGCTACTTATACACAGTAAGTGCACATGTCAATACGGGAGCCTGAATTCTAACTTTGTGCAATGTGGAGAATAATCTTTAGAAATGTTCTTCTTCAGATCCACCAGTCAAAATATTTAGATGTTTGATATACAGCATCTGTTGGGAGGTCATATCTAAGTTTGTTCAAACCAAATCACTGTGTTAATATTTGGGCTCCCAATTGGAGCCAGAATTTTAACTTAGTCCAAAATGAGGAATAATCTTAAAAACTCTTTTTTCACCAGATCCACATTGTCAGAATTTTTTGATACATGGTATACAGAATCTTTACTGGGGATGTATCCACATTTAACCAAATCTGTTCCATTGGTGTATAAGTGGACTCTTTGCAGGAGCTTGGGAGCTTGACAGAATCTTTACTGGGGATGTATCCACATTTAACCAAATCTGTTCCATTGGTGTATAAGTGGACTCTTTGCAGGAGCTTGGGAGCTTGAATTTCAACTTACTGTAATATGGGGTATAGTCTTTAAAAATCTTCTTCTTCACATCCACCAGTCAGGATCTTTTGATGTTTGGGATGAAGCATCCTTAGAGGGGACAGATTAAAATTTGTTCAAATCAAGTTCCCGGTTTAGTATCTGGGCTCCCTCTTGAAGCCCAAATTTTAACTTGATTCAATATGAGGAATAATCTTTAAAAATCTTCTCACGAACTGCCCAGTCAGAATCTTTTGATAAATGGTACACACTATCCTTAGGGGAGTCAAATACAAGTTTTAAAAATTGAGTATCTGGGTTATTATTGGTGCTCTTTAACTTAATCCAATATGAGGAATAATCTTCGAAAATCTGCTTCTTCAGATCCAATGATCAGAATCCTTATGGGGGAGGGGAGCTTTCTACTTACTCAGTTCAAGTTTGTTGGAAGTTAAGTCCTTAGGTTGATATTTGGGCTCCCTGTTTTCCATTACTGGAAATCTGGTTATCATTTGTGTAGTAGCATCTCAATTCCCCCCAAAATTATCTTACTGGATGGGGGTGCAGTGGAACAGTGGTTACGACGTTGAACTTCAAACCGAGAGGTCCACAGTTAATCCCCGCCAAGGGTAACTGCTTTGTGTCTTTGGGCAAGGCACTTAATCCTGATTGCTAACATGAGGGGCATGGTGGCGCTGTGTACTTAGATGTACTGCACGCCGATGGTGCACCTGTCTTCAGCCAGTGCTAACCCTGCTTGTGTGGAGTTAGTAGGTTGGGGAGTCTGATAGTTTCTCACCGTTGCTCGGTGATTCTCTCCAGGTATTTTGGCTTCCTGTACTCGTAATACTGTCTGACACGACAAGACCCTTGCTGTCAAAAGTGTCAGTGAACTCCAATAAATAAATGTAAATCTTATTGGACGACATAGTATTTAATAGTTACATGACTTCATTCCTGTGTAGTGTGCACTAGCCATAGATGCTGATTGAATCCTTCTTGAAACAACTTTGTCAGATGAGTGCCTCAGGTCCTATGGGGCCTCTTGTTAACATCAGTGTGCAAGGGTTAGTTTTGTTAGTGTAATGGTTTGAAGTTTCAGTTTGATTAAAAAGTGAAGGCCAAGTGTATTTTTAGCTACAACAAGTACCTCTGTGTGCCAGTGTCACTCGATCTGTGACCGACATATGGAATGACATCATATTTAGTTTGCAAGTGTATCTTATTGATATCTAGCCCTGTGTTCAATTCAGGAGTTATTCTGAGTATTTTTTTTGCTCATCTTGACAAAGTCAAGCTGAGCTAATCTCAATGCTCTCCGTCATCAGTCAACACCATGTTTTGGTCTTCTCCTCCAAAGCCACTGGTCCAATTCAAGTGAAAGTTTGTGTGAGTGATGGTCCCAAAGGGGCATTTCATTTTGTTCAACTCGACATGCCCAGCCCCCATATGGGAGGAGTGGGGGAAAATGCTCCAAAATATTTTAAAAATCTCAAGAACCAGTGTGTACAATGACTTGATATTTGCTATGGAGCTTCCATATGAGGTGTAGAATCAAGTTTGTTCAAACGAAGTTCATGAAGTAATATTTGGCTTTGTAATAGGAGGGGTAAGATTTTTAGCCCCGCCCAAAATTTCTATTTTCTGAACCGATGGTCTGGTATGAACCAAATTTGGTTTATGGTATTATTGGGTCATAAGTACTTGACCCATGCAAAAAAAAACAAATTCCCGCATCCACATGGGAACCCTGGGAGCTAAAAATAGAAATATTTTCAAACGCCCATATTACCCAAACCACACGGAACAGAGAGCTGTTATTTGGTATGAAGTATACTTAGGACCAGTAGAAATGAATGGTAAAAAAAAATTGCCATCAGTTATGTTAGGGTGTTCTGTGATGGGCATCGAAAAAATGGGGAGTCAGCATATTTGCAAAAATTTTAAAAGATAAAAGTTTGTTGAAATAAAGCTCATTGGTTCATATTTGGGCTCTCTACAAGAGCCCGAAGTTTTAACATAGGGGAATATTCTTTAAAAATCTTCTTCTTCAGAACCACCAGTCAGAATCCTTTAATGTTTGGTATACATCATTGTTATGAGGGTCAGATTCAAGATTGTTCAAACCAAGTCCCTAGGTTAATATTTGAGCTTCCACCGGAAGCCCAAATTTTATCTTTGTTCAATATGGAGAGTAATTTAAAAAAATCTTCTTCTTCAGATCCATCAGTCAGAATGCTTTGATATTTGGTATGCAAAATCTCTAAGGGGGTCAGATTCAAGTTTGTTCAAATCAGATCCCTAGGTATATATTTGGGCTCATTATGGTAGCCCAAATTTTTACTTAGTGCAATATGAGGAAATTTCTTCAAAAATCATCTTCTTCAGATCCACCAGTCGGAATGCTTTCATATATGGTATACAACATCTCTAGGGGGGTCAGATTCCAGGTTGTTCAATTCGATTGCCTAGGTTAATATTTGGGCTCCATATGGGAACATGAAATTTAACTTAGTACAATATGAGGGAATTTCTTCAAAAATCTTCTTCAGATCTACTTGTAAGAATGCTTTCACATTTGGTATACAACGTCTCTGGGGGGTGGGGGGGGGGGGGCAGATTGAAGTTTGTTCAAATCGGATCCATAGGTTAATATTTGCTATGGTAGCCCAAATTTGAACTTCAAAGAAATTTCTTTACAATTTCTCTTCTTCAGATCCAACAGTCAGAATACTTTAATATTCGGTACACAACATCTCTAGCGAAGTCAGATTCAACTGTGTTCAAATCAAGAGCCTGGGTTAATATTTGGGCACTCTGTGGGAGCCGGAATTGGCCATTTTGCTGAAGAATTAAAAAATTTGTTTTCAGTACCCTCTAGAGGTGTGTAACTAAGATTAATCCACATAGGTTGTATCAAGGGGCTTCATAGGGGAGCTGTACATTTTACTTTATGATCAACTGAAGAAAAGGCATGATGCCAAGATTATTTTTGTCACTCCTGAGGGACTCAAGGATGGACAGTGTAGCCTATGAAGATGGCTTGCTTAATGTAGACTCATTCTTGGACTCGGTTTAAATTGTGTTCTGTTCAAGATGAGCGCTTCAGGCCCCATGGGGCCTCTTGTTTGTTAGAGTTATTGCCCTTCATGGACTTATGGAATTTGTTTCATTTTAACCATAGGTGGCATTGAATGTGCGAACTAGCAATTTTTCAGCTTTTCAGGCAAGTAATGTTTACATTTATGGCACTTGATTGTGCAAAACTTCAATAATGTTGGGATTTCTACATTAGAGTTGGTAGGGCATTAGTGCTCAGTGGATATGTTCATTCTATTTTTTCTTTGCCAAACAAATCTTCCATTAAGGTGTTTGTTTTGATAAAGGTCAGTTGCATCTTTGATCAAATGTAATTTCTGGTGTGTTAATGTAATTTAAAACTGTGCTTCAATGCCCATTATAATAAGGTTCTATATTTTCCAGGAGACTGAACTGATAAAAAATGTCATCAACATCTCAAAAATTCAGAAATTTTGTTTCTGAACCAATGGGTGATAAAACTGTCAAAGATCTTGCTGGTATTGGTGAAAAACTGGGAGGAAGATTAGAAGATAGAGGCTTTACTAAGGTAAGAATGTGCTAACCATATATGTTGTTTAGTGCTGAAAGAAATATTTGCACTAAATCCTGATTTATTAGCTTGCCTAACTTTCAGTCAAGGGAGTTATAGCGATCACTCACCTTTCGTCATCCGTGAACATGGTGTTTGCGTCTTCTCCAAAACCGCTGAACCGATTTAAGTGAAATTTGAGATAATAGTTTGTAATGACATCGCATTTTGATTTTGTTCAAATCAAGTTGCCTCACCCCTCGGTAGGGCCACACCCAAAAGGTGTTTACACACCCAAAAAGTGTGCTTTAATCTTGAAAATCTTCTCATGAACCAGCAGTAGCAGAGACTTTATATTTGCCTTTTGAGTTGTAGACTCAGTTTTGTTCAAGAGAAGTTCGAGGAGCTATATTTGCCGCCATTATGGGAAGGGCAAGAATTTTTGCGATTTGTTCAAGATAAGTTTGAGGAGTTATATTTGCCATTGTTATGGGGGGTTGGGGGGGGGGGGGGGCAAGAATTTCCACCCCACCCAGAATTTCTATTTTCCAAACCGAGAGAGGCTGGTTTGAACCAAATTTGATATGAGGGCTTATTGGGTCATACGTACTTAATTTATGCCCCCCCAAATTTTTCCTGTCACCCCATTGGAACCACAAAAGCTAAAAATAGAAAAAATTTAAAATGCCCATATCTCCATTCCTACATGTCACAGAGAATTCTTATTTGGTGTGAAGCTTCCTTAGGACCAACAGAATGGAACAGTCCAAAAAATTGCTATCGGTTTTATCATAGAGTCATAAGTACTTAATTTACGCCCCCCAAAATTTTCCCATCACCCCATGGAAACTGCAGGAGCTAAAAATAAAAAAAATTAAAATGCCCATATCTCCAAAACTACATGGCACTGAGAATTCTTATTTGGTGTGAAGCTTCCTTAGAACCAACAGAATGGAATGGTCCCAAAAAAATCATAGGGTAATTTTTCAGGACTTTTGAAAAAGTGCTGAGTCGACATTTTTTAACACTGTAGGTAATGGCAAAAACATTTAAGACTGCTCTTCTCCCAAAACACTGATCCAAAAATTTCACATATAACATGTTTGGAAGATTGTTTCACATGTTCATTGAAATCAAATTCCTGGGTCCATATTTGGGCTCTCTATGGGAGCCCAAATGTTTAAATTAGTGCAGTATGAGGAATATTCTTTAAAAATCTTCTACTTCAGGTCCACCAATCAGAATCTTTTGATATTTGGAATGTAGCATCCTCAGAGGGGTGAGATTCAAGTTTGTTCAAGCCATGTTCCTAGGTCCATATTTGGGCTCACTGAGGGAGCTTGAATTGTAACTTAGTTCAAAATGAGGAATTTTCTTAAAAAATCATCTTCTTCAGATCTAGCAGTCGGAATGTTTTGATATTTGGTGTGCAGCATCCTTACAGGGGTGTGATTCAGGTTTGTTAAATCCAAGTCCCTGGGTTCATATTTGGGTTCCCTGTGGGAGCCTGAATTATAACTTTGTTCAATATGAGGAATTTTTCTTTAAAAATCTTCTTCTTCAGATTCAACAGTTGGAATGTTTTGATATGTGGTGTGTAGCATCCTTAGGGGGGTAAGATTCAAGTTTGTTCAAGCCATGTCATTAGGTTCATATTTGGGCTCACTGTGGGAGCTCGAATTATAACTTTGTTCAAAATGACGAATTTTATTTTAAAATCTTCTTCACATTCACCAGTCAGAATCTTTTGATATTTGGAAAACAACATCCCACTGGAGGTGAGATTCAAGTTTGTTTAAGCCAAGTCCCTGGGTTCATATTTGGGCTTCCTATGGGAGCCCGAATTATAACTTAGTTCAGTATGAGGAATATTCTTTAAAAATATTTTTTTTTAGATCCACTGGTCTGAATCTTTGGATATTTGGTATAAGCTTTTCTAAGGAGGGGCAGATGCAACTTGTTGAAATCAATTACCTGGGTATTATATTTAGGCTACCATGTCAGGTGTGCGCCTTCAGGCCCCCTGGGGCCTCTTGTACAGAACTTCTATATGAAGGTTCTGATTTGAATAAACTTTTGAATGAATGTTTAGTAACATGGAATATTTCACATATAATACAGGTGTTTTTCTTGTGCAGAAATTATGCAAATTAGATGAACTTTGATTTATTCAGTGCTACTTATACACAGTAAGTGCACATGTCAATATACGGCTTGGGCTAGATGCTCTATTTATGAACCAATCTTCACGAAACTTCATGCACCTTAGTGCAATCAGTTTTTAGCTCAACTTTGACGTAAGTCAAATTTGAGCTTATGCCATGGCCAGTCGTCCGTCTGGCCGCCTGTCCATCTGTCCATCTGTCCATCAACAATTCAATACAGCTTGGTCTAGAGGCTGTATTTAAGAACCGATCTTTCCGAAACTTCTTGGGTACCTCAGGCTTGGCAATTTCAGGAGAGCAATTTTTTAGCACTCCTTACTGCCCTCTTGAAAGAATTAAGAAGAGCGGAAAATTGCCCTCCTAAATATTTTGGTCTGGGATGATTGAGATTACATGTATTATGCTCACATTAAATTTTTGTTGTAAAGCAAAAATGTAATTTAACTTCGAAGTCACATAACATCACGTAATTTCATTTTGAAACTGGTTTAGTGGTAAAAGGTAATGGCTGCAACTGTGTTTGGGTATGTACTTTGTACATACCCAAACACAGATGCAATCATTTGAAGCAAAATGGGTCACAGCAATATTTTTTTTTCTGTCAGTTTCAACAACTGACATTTCTGTTTGAAGGATAATTATTCAAGGAATATTGACACTATAATATACTACCATTACTACTATCCTGTCAATTGAAGCACGTGCACCAGGATGTGACTGTAGATTCAAGCAGACCTGTTGTCCAAGAAAGTCATACGCCTACCACTACCACCTTCAACCCACCCACCTCCCCAAACTTGGGCACACACACAGGTCTTATCAAATGTGTGTTCAGCTGTTGAGTGAGACATTTAGATGCCTAAGAGATTTCGCTTTACCTTAGTAAAGTTAATAAAATCCCTGATGTAATAGTCTGTTGGTTTCAGTTTCAATGAGTTCGTTCAACTGGATACTTAAAATGGTGTGTAAAGCTAATTGCTCTCCTAAGCTGATTGAGGAGAGCGATTTTTTGCCCTCCTGCATTTTTCAGAATGCCAGGCCTGGTACCTTGTTATGACCGTGAGATGAGATCGAGTGTTTTTGGGTCCGATCCAAAATTCAAGTTGGCCGCTGGCAACCATTTTGTACAAAATTAGGTGTAATAAGATTTTTGCGCAGAACTTCCATATGAAAGCTCTGATTTGAATAATTTTTTGTATGTATGTTTAGTACCATGGGATACATCACATATAATACGGGTTTTTTTCTCGTGCATAAATTATGCAAATTAGACTAACTTTGATGTTTTTTGGTGTTACTTTCAGCACTGTAAGTGCAAATGCCAATACAGCTCGGGCTAGAGGCCGTATTTATGAACCGATCTTTACGAAACTCCTTGGGTACCTTTGTTATCACCATGGGACGAGAACGAGTGTTTTTGGGTCCGGTCCGAAATTCAAGATGGCCGATGGCAGCCATTTTGTACAAAATTAGGTGCAATCAGATTTTTGCACAGAACTTCCATATGAAAGCGCTGATTTGAATAATTTTTCATGTGAATGTTTAGTACCATGGGATACATCTCATATAATATGGGTTTTTTTCTCGTGCAGAAATTATGCAAATTAGATGAACTTTGATTTTTTCAGTGCTACTTACACACAGTAAGTACACATGTCAATACGGCTCGGGCTAGAGTCTGTATTTATGAACCAATCTTCACGAAACATCTTGGGTACCTTTGTTATCACCTTGGGACGAGAACGAGTGTTTCTGGGTGCGGTCCAAAATTCAAGATGGCTGCCAGTGGCCATTTTGTACCAAAATTAGATCTAATCAGTTTTTTGTACACAACTTCTATACGGCTCAGGCTAGAGGCCATATTTATGAACCGATCTTTACGAAACTTCTTGGGTACCTGTTATCACCGTGGGATGAGAACGAGTGTTTTTGGGTGTGGTCCGAAATTCAAGATGGCCACCAGCAGCCATTTTGTACCAAAATTAGTGCAATCAGTCTTTTTGTACAGAACTTCTGTATGAAAGTTCTGATTTGAATAAATTTTTGTATGAATGTTTAGTAACATGGAATACATCACATATAGTACAGGTTTTTTTCTTGTGCAGAAATTATGCAAATTAGATGAACTTTGATTTATTCAGTGCTACTTATACACTGTAAGTGCACATGTCAATACTGCTCGGGCAGAGGCTGTAATTATGAACCGATCTTCACAAAACTTCTTGGGTACCTTTGTTATCACCTTGGGACGAGAACAAGTGTTTCTGGGTGCGGTCCAAAATTCAAGATGGGTGCCAGTGGCCATTTTGTACCGAAATTAGGTCCAATCAGTTTTTTGTCACAACTTCTACACAGCTCATATTTGTGAACTGATCTTCACGAACAGTCTTGGGTACCATTGTTTTCACCTTGGGACAGGAAAGAGTGTGTTTTGGGGTGCCTTTGTTATCACTGTGCTATGAGAACAAATATTTTGGGGTTCAGTCAGACCCACTCTGGGACTCAAAAGATTTTTTTCTAGTTTAGCATCTGACTGTCACCCACCTTTACAATACTTTACCTGTACATTTGTTACAGGCAATGGTCAGCATTTATGTACAGACCGTTACACTACTTTATATGTACCTTTGTTATCAGGTCATTACCTAGATGTTTGTCATTGCTGTGTCACATACTATACATGTACATGTCTTTGTCTTGATAAGTTGAGCTACAGTGTCATTGACACTTTCATTGTATGAATGTTTACTACCATGGAATACATCACATATAATACAGGTTTTTTTCTCATGCGTAAATTATGCAAATTGGACTAACTTTGATGTATTTAGTGTTACTTTCAGCACTGTAAGTGCAAATGCCAATACGGCTCAGGCTAGAGGCTGTATTTATAAACCGCTCTTTACGAAACTTCTTGGGTATCTTTGGTATCACCGTGGGACGAGAACGAGTGTTTTGGGGTTCGGTCCGAAATTCAAGATGGCCGATGGCAGCCATTTTGTACAAAATTAAGTGCAATCAGATCTTTGCGCAGAACTTCCATATGATAGCGCTGATTTGAATAATTTTTTGTGTGAACGTTTAGAACTGTGGGATACATCACGTAAAATACAGGTTTTTTCTCGTGCCGAAATTATGCAAATTGGATGAACTTTGATTTTTTTTTTCAGTGCTACTTACACACAGTAAGTACACATGTCAATACGGCTCGGGCTAGAGTCTGTATTTATGAACCGATCTTCACGAAACAGCTTGGGTACCTTTGTTATCACCTTGAGATGAGAACAAGTGTTTCTGGGTGCGGTCCAAAATTCAAGATGGCTGCCAGTGGCCATTTCGTACTGAAATTAGGTCTAATCAGTTTTTTGTACACAACTTCTATACGGCTCAGGCAAGAGGCCGTATTTATGAACCAATCTTTACGAAACTTCTTGGGTACCTTTGTTATCACCGTGGGATGAGAACAAGTGTTTTTAGGTGTGGTCCAAAATTCAAATTGGCCACCAGCAGCCATTTTGTACCAAAATTAGTGCAGTCAGTTTTTTGTACAGAACTACTGTATGAAAGTTACATCACATATAGCACAGGTTTTTTTCTCGTGCAGAAATTATGCAAATTAGAAGAACTTTGATTTATTCAGTGCTATTTGTACACAGTAAGTGCACATGTCAATACGGCTTGGGTTAGAGGCTGTATTTAAGAACTGATCTTCACGAAACTTCTTGGGTACCTTTGTTATCACCTTGGGACGAGTACGAGTGTTTCTGGGTGCGGTCCAAAATTCAAGATGGCTGCCGGTGGCCATTTTGTACCGAAATTAGGTCCAGCCAGTTTTTAGCTCATCTTGACAAAGTCAAGCTGAGCTAATCTCATCGCTTCCCGTCCGTCGTCCGTCGTCTGGCGTCCGTCGTCCCGTCAACACCATGTTTTGGTCTTCTCCTCCAAAGCCACTGGGCCAATTCAAGTGAAAGTTTGTGTGAGTGATGGTCCCAAAGGGGCATTTCATTTTGTTCAACTCGACATGCCCAGCCCCATAGGGAGGGAGTGGGGGAAAATGCTCCAAAATATTTTAAAAATCTTCTCAAGAACCAGTGTGTACAATGACTTGATATTTGCTATGGAGCTTCCATATGAGGTGTAGAATCAAGTTTGTTCAAACGAAGTTCGTGAAGTAATATTTGGCTTTGTAATAGGAGGGGTAAGATTTTTGGCCCCGCCCAAAATTTCTATTTTCTGAACCGATGGTCCGGTATGAACCAAATTTGGTTTGTGGTAGTATTGGGTCATAAGTACTTGACCCATGCAAAAAAAAATATTCCCGCATCTCCATGGGAACCCTGGGAGCTAAAAATAGAAATATTTTCAAACGCCCATATTTCCCAAACCCCACGGAACAGAGAGCTTTTATTTGGTATGAAGTATCCTTATGACTAGTAGAATTGAATGGTAAAAAAAAATTGCCATCGGTTATGTTAGGGTGTTCTGTGATGGGCATCGAAAAAATGCTGAGTCAGCATATTTGCAAAAATTTTTTAAAATCTTTTCTCCAGAACCAATCATCAGAATATTTTGATATTTGGTATACAGCATTCATAGGGGGGTCAGATAAAAGTTTGTTGAAATAAATTTGGGCTCTCTACAGGAGCCCGAAGTTTTAACATAGGGTAATATGGGGAATATTCTTTAAAAATCTTCTTCTTCAGAACCACCAGTCAGAATCTTTTAATATTTGGTATACATCATTGTTATGAGGGTCAGATTCTATATTGTTCAAACCAAGTCCCTAGGTTAATATTTGGGCTTCCTACGGAAGCCCAAATTTGATCTTTGTTCAATATGGAGGGTAATTTAAAAAAATCTTCTTCTTCAGATCCATCAGTCAGAATGCATTGATATTTGGTATGTAACATCTCTATGGGGGTCAGATTCAAGTTTGTTCAAATCAGATCCCTAGCTATATATTTGGGCTCACTATGGTAGCCCAAATCTTTACTTAGTGCAATATGAGAAAATTTCTTTAAAAATCTTCTTCTTCAGATCCACCAGTCGGAATGCTTTTATATTTGGTATACAACATCTCTAGGGGGGTCAGATTCCAGGTTGTTCAATTCGATTGCCTAGGTTAATATTTGGGCTCCATATGGGAACATGAAATTTAACTTAGTACAATATGAGGGAATTTCTTCAAAAATCTTCTTCAGATTCACTTATAAGAATGCTTTCATATTTGGTATACAACATCTCCAGGGGTGTCAGATTCAAGTTTGTTCAAATCGGATCCGTAGGTCAATATTTTTATACTGTACCAATGACCCAGACATAGCTGGTGCTAACTCTTAAAATATAGGGCCAAACACAAATTTTGCCCCCCAATCCCCAAAATTTGCATCCAAAACCAAAGAAAACATGTCCTGAAAGGCCCTCCACACTTCGCCCCTACTGCGCATGCGCAGTGTCAAGGACGTTCCGAAATTGGCACCATTAATCATTCTAAGTTTGGCCCTTCATCAGTTAACATCTGACTGATCTTTGTGCTTATAAATCTCAGTTTAAATGATGCCAGACACATAAATATTAGTGAAATGGTGATTCTAAGGAGGATAGAGAAGGAGGAGAGGAAAAAAATGTGTGACAGAATATTATCAGGGCTGTAACTTAAAATTTTTTTATGAAATTATGTTAAGTTACCTATTTTCGAGGCAGCAGCCATTTTGTTGTCTTTCTGTTTATTTAGTTACACTGTTTTTTAAGTGTTTTCCTCTCTCCCTGTCCTTTAAGTCCCCCCTTGCTATTCTCCCATGCTTTTGGCATAGTTTTTGTAATTATTATTACTAAATTTTCTTGGGAGTTTTAGCTGAATAACAGAATGAATTCTGTTCTTTTCCCCATGTTTACGTCTTCACCTACGGGTGGTTAGGCGTTGTGTTCTGCATCTACCATCTGATGTTCTGCAGTTTCTTCCCTGGAAGTCTCTGTTTTGCATCAGATAGTGTATTTTTGGTAACTGATTTCGGGCCTGGGTGCCTGGAGTCTTATTTTAGTGTTTTTACACTCATTGTTAGCTCACCTGAGCGAAGCTCAAGGGGAGCTTTACTAATCACTTTCTGTCCGTCGTCCGGCGTCCGTCGTCCGTCGTCGTCCGTCCGGCGTTAACTTTACATTATCGACTTCTCCTCCTAAACCACTAGCCCAATTTTATTCAAATGTTGGCTAAATGTTTATTACCTAATGCCAATTCAGATTTGTTCAAATGAAGTTGCCCCTCCTCCTGGGTGGTGCCACGCCCCCAAGGGGCACCAAAATCTTTGTAAATCTTCTCATGAACCAGCAGTAGCAGAGACTTGATATTTGGTGTGCAGCTTCCTTTTGAGGTGTAGACTCAGATTTGTTCAAGAGAAGTTTGTGGGGCTATACTTGGCGTCGTTATGGGAGGGGCAAAATTTTTTGCCCCGCCCAAAATTTCTATTTTCCAAACCGAGAGGCTGATTTGAACGAAATTTTATGTGAGGGCTTATTGGGTCATGAGTACTTGATTTATGCCAAAAAAAATTTTCCCGCAGCCCCGTGGGAACCGCAGGAGCTAAAAATAGAAAAAATTTAAAACGCCCATATCTCCAAAACTGCACGGCACTGAGAATTTTTATTTGGTGTGCAGCTTCCTTAGGACCAACAGAAAGGATTGGTAAAAAAAAATTACCATCGGTTTTATCATAGGGTACAGTTTCGGGACTTTGAAAAAGTGCTGAGTCAGCACTTTTTTACACTGTAGGCAATGGGAAAAACATTAAAAAATCTTCTTCTCCAGATCCAGCAGGCAGAATCTTTTGATATTTGGTATGCAACATTGTAGGGTGGATCTGATTCAAGTTTGTTCAAATCGGCCCCCTGGGTTCATATTTGGGCTCAGTATAGGAGCCCGATTTCGAACTTAGTGCATTTCAGGCAAATTTCTTAAAAAATCTTCTTCTCCAGATCCAGCAGGCAGAATCTTTTGATATTTGGTATGCAACATTGTGGGGTGGATCTGATTCAAGTTTGTTCAAATCGGCCCTCTGGGTTTATATTTGGGCTCAGTATAGGAGCCCAAATTTGAACTTACTGCATTTCAGGCAAATTTCTTTGAAAATCTTCTTCTCCAGATCCAGCAGGCAGAATCTTTTGATATTTGGCATGCAACATTGTAGGGTGGATCTGATTCAAGTTTGTTCAAATCGGCCCCCTGGGTTCATATTTGGGCTCAGTATAGGAGCCCGATTTCGAACTTAGTGCATTTCAGGCAAATTTCTTAAAAAATCTTCTTCTCCAGATCCAGCAGGCAGAATCTTTTCATATTTGGTAAGCAACATTGTGGGGTGGATCTGATTCAAGTTTGTTCAAATCGGATCCCTGGGTTAATATTTGGGCTCAGTATAGGAGCCCAATTTCGAACTTAGTGCATTTCAGGCAAATTTCTTAAAAAATCTTCTTCTCCAGATCCAGCAGGCAGAATCTTTTGATATTTGGTATGCAACATTGTAGGGTGGATCTGATTCAAGTTTGTTCAAATCGGCCCCCTGGGTTCATATTTGGGCTCAGTATAGAAGCCCGATTTCGAACTTAGTGCATTTAGGCAAATTTCTTAAAAAATCTTCTTCTCCAGATCCAGCAGGCAGAATCTTTTGATATTTGGTATGCAACATTGTGGGGTGGCTCTGATTCAAGTTTGTTCAAATCGGCTTCCTAGATTCATATTTGGGCTCACTATAGAAGCTCGAATTTGAACTTAGTGCATTTCATGCAAATTTCTTAAAAAAATCTTCTTCTCCAGATCCAGCAGGCAGAATCTTTTCATATTTGGTAAGCAACATTGTGGGGTGGATCTGATTCAAGTTTGTTCAAATCGGCCCCCTGGGTGTATATTTGGGCTTAGTATAGGAGCCCAAATTTGAACTTAGTGCATTTCAAGCAAATTTATTAAAAATCTTCTTCTCCAGATCCAGCAGGCAGAATCTTTTGATATTTGGTATGCAACATTGTGGGATGGATCTGATTCAAGTTTGTTCAAATCGGCTTCCTAAATTCATATTTGGGCTCACTATAGAAGCTCGAATTCGAACTTAGTGCATTTCAGGCAAATTTCTTAAAAAATTTTCTTCTCCAGATCCAGCAGGCAGAATCTTTTGATATTTGGTATGCAACATTGTGGGATGGATCTGATGCAAATTTGTTCAAATCGGCTCCTTAGATTCATATTTGGGCTTACTATAGAAGCTCGAATTCGTACTTAGTGCATTTCAGGCAAATTTCTTAAAAAATCATCTTCTCCAGATCCAGCAGGCAGAATCTTTTGATATTTGGTATGCAACATTGCGGGGTGGATCTGATTCAAGTTTGTTCAAATCGGCCCCCTGGATTCATATTTGGGCTCACTATAGAAGCTCGAATTCAAACTTAGTGCATTTCGGGCAAATTTCTTCAAAAATCTTCTTCTCCAGATCCAGCAGGCAGAATCTTTTGATATTTGGTATGCAACATTGCGGGGTGGATCTGATTCAAGTTTGTTCAAATCGGCCCCCTGGATTCATATTTGGGCTTAATATAGAAGCCTGAATTCGCACTTAGTGCATTTCGGGCAAATTTATTAAAAAATCTTCTTCTCCAGATCCAGCAGGCAGAATCTTTTGATATTTGGTATGCAACATTGTGGGGTGGATCTGATTCAAGTTTGTTCAAATCGGCTTCCTAGTTTCATATTTGGGCTCACAAAAGAAGCTCGAATTCGAACTTAGTGCATTTCAGGCAAATTTCTTAAAAAATCTTCTTCTCCAGATCCAGCTTCAGAATCTTTTCATATTTGGTAAGCAACATTGTGGGGTGGATCTGATTCAAGTTTGTTCAAATCGGCCCCCTGGGTTTATGTTTGGGCTCCGTATAGGAGCCCAAATTTTAACTTAGTGCATTTCAGGCATATTTCTTAAAAAATCTTCTTCTTCAGATCCAGCAGGCAGAATCTTTTGATATATGGTATGCAACATTGTGGGGTGGATCTGATTGTGATTCATGAACGTATTTATTTGTAAAGTTGATAGAATCTTAGACAAAATTTGCAGAAAAGATCTACTATAGAAGGGGTGGTATCCAGGGTGAACCGTTTACCCAAATCTAGCAGTACTAATGCATTATTCACACAAATCTCCGTTCAAATTTTATGACCCCTCATTGGAACACACGCATTCAGCTCATTCCAACAAAGGTCATATGCCATGTTTTCGAGACAAAAGAATAAAAATTTTAGTTATTCATGAAATTTTTAGGCAACTGTTGTCTGTTATTCACATTGCTTCATGAAATTTCAGTACTTTTAGAAGTTACCTCAGTAATCAAGGGTTAATTCCCCTTAATTAAATGTCGCCTCTAAAAAACAACCACTTTGCATATCTTACCTTTTTACCAGCATAACTGCCAAAACTTGTCAGCATTCTTCGCAAAAATCGCTATTCAAATTTAAATTTTTGTCTCTTAAACATACATGTACTTATCGCTTGTAAATACCCCATTGGAATGAGCTTTTTGAGCTCATTCCAATGAGAGGTCGCACACCATGCTTTTTGAGTCAAAAAAGCAATTTTTTAGTTATTCCAGAATTTCGTACGTAAAACACAGCTTTATGACTTCACATTAAAATGAGCTCTCTAAGCTTGTTCCAATCAACATTCACGCACTATGTCTTTCACACAAAAAATAAAATTTTCCATTTATTCAGGAATTTTGTTTGCAAGAACACTCTTACCCCCCCCCCCCCCCCCACACACACACACACACACACACACACACACAAACACAGACACACACATCTAAAAGTTCGGGCAGCAAAAAAACAGTTACTTCAATTTTTAAATGCATTATAGGAACAACTTGCCTAATCAAATTTAAATACTTTTGCATCATTCTGTATCTAGAACAAACCATTTACCATATCTTTACGCAAAATTCTCCAGCATCATTCACAAAAAAACACCATTATTTATATATTCACATTTCTGTCTCAAAAATATACCTGATCTTCCCATACCCCTATTGGAATAAGCTATTTGAGCTTGTTCCAATGATGATAAAAAAAACTAATATTTTGGAAAATTTGAGAAAATTTTTGTTTTCTTGCATGCAAATATGTACATGTAGCACATGGAAGATATCCACAGTTGGGGAGAGATGTCCAAGGCTATCTCTTCACATTCCTTGTTTGTGCTTCAAGCTAAACCAGTTTGTCTGCAGAGATAAATTTGCTTTATTCAGGCCTGGCATTTTCAGGAGAGCGATTTTTTAGCTCTCCTTACTGCCCTCCTGAAAGAATTAAGGAGAGCGAAAAATTGCCCTCCTAAATATTTTGGTCAGGGATGATTGAGATTACATGTATTATGCTCACATTAAATTTTTGTTGTAAAGCAAAATTGTAATTTAACTTCGAAGTCATATAACATCACGTAATTTCATTTTGAAAGTGGTTTAGTGGTAAAAGGTAATGGCTGCAACCATACCCAAACACAGTTGCAATCATTTGAAGCAAAATGGGTCATAGCAATATTTTTTTTCTGTCAGTTTCAAGTTCAACAACTGACATCACAGTTTGAGGGGTAATTATTCAAGGAATATTGACACTATAATATACTACCATTACTACTATCCTGTCACTTGAAGCACGTGCACCAGGATGTGGCTGTAGATTCAAGCAGACCTGTTGTCCAAGAAAGTCATACGCCTACCACTACCACCTTCAACCCCCAAGGGGGGTTGAAGGTGGTAGTGGTAGGCGTATGACTTTCTTGGTCAACAGGTCTGGGTACACACACAGGTCTTGTCAAGAGTGTGTTCGGTTGTTGAGTGAGACATCTAGATGTCTAAGAGATTTCGCTTTACTTAGTAAAGTTAATAAAATCACTGATGTAGTCTGTTGGTTTCAGTTTCAATGAGTTCGTTCAACTGGATACTTAAAATGATGTGTAAAGCTAATTGCTCTCCTAAGCTGATTGAGGAGAGCGATTTGTTGCCCTCCTGCATTTTTCAGAATGCCAGGCCTGTTTATTAAAAATCATTGGAGATTGGCCACACACCAATGATTTTAAATAAAACTAATTTTAGGTAACAAATGTTGAACTTCAAACAAAATCTATCACTCAACCAGTTAATGTTGATGAGGCATGACATGGTGAAGGTGACCTAAAATACTTCTTAGAGTCACTTTGTCAGGTGAGCGATTAAGGCCACGTGGGGCCTCTTGTTTACATTTACAACAGCCCTCTGTGTGAGGGGGGGATTTCTGGAAAATAATATCTTGATGTTATTTTAATCATAACTAGATACATTATTGTTGTTCGTAAGTGTTGAATAAATTGTTTAAAATATTTTTAAAATTTTTGTCCACACTTAGGCTTGGGATCCATTGGGGCTCAACGTTACTTTTCAGAAACTTGGGCTGTTCTGAAAAAATATTTTTTCAAAATATTTTGATTTCAATTATTTTTTCTATATTAATGGATCATATTATTATTATGTATTTTGATTGCCAGGTGTTAGTGCGAGTACCAGGACTTGTTTTCTTTTCACATTGAAAGGATATTGATCAATTGTATTAAGAGGAAGTTTTCCTCTGACTTTATAATCATTCTATATGTGGTCAGTGTACTCGCATTAACTCCTGTTCTGTATCGTATGATTTCGATGACAATATGGGAAGCATATGTCACGGTATGTTATTGGGGATTTGGACACTCCGGTCCTTTCCCCGCAGGGTCACTCTACTTTATCAATTTCTATTTCAGACGATCAAGATTAGGGTGATGTATCTGTGATGTCTTCCAACAGTGTGCCTCCGTCGTCACAATTAATGAAGGGCTAGCGGAAAAGTGCTCATGTAAATACGCCAATTGCCTAAGAGGATCCTAGTAGGTTCGACGGCCTTTGACGTCCGCTAGCTCGCCCGGTGTAGCGTCCATTCACCGAATGGTTCGGCAGCCGGGTTCGTCCGTTGCGGTCTAGAAGGAATTTTGGGGTGATGCGAGCACTATAAATTAACCTAATGCACACCCAGTGACGGCGGATCGGAGGGAGAACGGAGGAAGCCTTTTAGTCCGGTTCATAGCTCGTTCCGGTCCATCCGGTCGGCAAGCGAGAGAGGCCCCTCTCTCAACAACATCTGGCCCCAGATGTTGTGGTACAAAATGTGTCGCAAGCGGAGCATACGTCCGTCGCTCGGGACGCTCCGTTGTATAGGCAGTCCGCGGAGACTGCTAAGGCTTCCTCTTCTCGTCAGCGCACACGACCGCACCTTGGCTGCGTGACCGCCGATATATTACCAGCTTCGCCGATCAAGGATTCTTCGGCGACCAGGTCACACCATCCGGTAGCCAGGGACACGAGGCCTGCAGACTCCGGACGTTCGCATAGGAAGTGTGCGGGAGTCAACGTACACGGAGCTTCCGGCGGCAATGCATCGTAAGACCGCTACTGCACAGGCCTCGGGAACGGACGTGCTTTCCTTAATAGCACAGTTTATCGCAGCATCCCAGCATCAACTGAATCTTTCGCATATATTTTATCCGACGATGCTGGGTCGGGACGCTCCGCGGAAGCGGGTACGGACGTCCGAAAGTTTCATCCGGTCCGACGGGATACCGAAAGGGATTTGGAGGATTTCGAGCTTTCCCTTTCGGAACAACATATGCTGTTGTGTATGTCATCTGACTTGGTCTTCTACAGCTTCTTTCGTCGGACCAGAATGCTGCGATGCCGGATAAGAAACTGATAGCGTCGGTGGACTTAGAAATTTTTGGTTCGGTTCAGGGACATCGTCCCTCAGTTCCGACATAGTCCAATAACGTCACACAAACTTTCGAATTACTGAACGACGCTATATATATTATTATTTTATGCTTGCTATAACCAAGCATTTCTGGTTTCTTCTTCGCAGAGTTACGGAGATGTCTTTCAAAAGTGTGCCTTTGTCGTCATAGTTAATGAAGAGCTAGCGGCAATAAGTGCTCATGGAATATGTCTATCGCCTACGGAGTGACATTCGCTAGCTCACCCGGTGTAGCGTACATTCATCGAATGGTTTGGCTGCCGGGTTCGTCCGTTGCGGTCTAGGAAGGAGATTTGGGTGATGCGAGCACTTTAATTACTTTAGTACTGACCCAGTGACGGCAGATTGAGGACAGATCGGAGGAAGCCTGTTAGTCCGGTTCCTGGCTTGTCCAGGTCCGTCCGGGCTGTGAGCGAGAGAGGTCCCTCTCTCGTCCAACAACATAGGGGACCGCATGTTGTGGTTCAGATATTTTACATTCGGAGCATATGTCCGTCGGTCGGGACGCTCCGTTATATTGACAGTCCGAGAGACTGTCCTTAATGCTTCCTCATCCTCACAGCAGGGCAGACGACCGCACATTGGCTACGTGACCTCGAGTATCCGATCAGTTTCGTCATTCAGTGATTCCACGGTGAATAGGTCGCGCCATCCGGTAGCCAAGGGACAAGAGGCCTATACACTCCGTTCGCTCGCATATTGGTAGTTTGCACGGGCTAACGATCACGGAGCTTCCAGCGGCAATGCATCGTAAGACCGCTTCTCCTCAGGCCTCAGTGACGGGCGTGCTATCCGAGTTAGCACAGTTGTTTCGCAGCATCCCAGCAATTGACAGTTTCTCGGTCGAATCAGGAATTATCCGACGGCGCTGGGTCGGTGCGGTCCGCGGTTGCATCAGGTACGGACGACCGAACGCTTTGTAGGGTCCGACAGGATGGCGAAAGGGATTCGAAAGATTTCGAGTTTTCCCTTTAGTAGTATCGGAAGCTGCCTTTCATATCTTCTGGCATTATCTTCCGGTGATTGTTATTTCGGACTTCCTTGCTGCGATCTTGGATAAGAGACTTATAGCATCATTGGACTCGGATTTTTCGATCGGTTCAGGGACATTGTCCCTGACTTACCGACGCAGTCCAATATTGTCATTACAACATGTGTTTTATTTTTCGACGCTATATATATATATATATATACAAGCCTGCTACCAAGCATGATAGTTTAGTTTCTTGTCCGCGTTGCTCATTTCTGCCATTTTATCATTTATTCGAATAGTTTATTTTGGCAGAGAAGGGCATACCGAGAGTTCATATGCGTCTAGACGGTGTGGTTAAAGATTGCATATATTCTTTTTCGCCGTTTATGTCTTTTCCAATTTCAATGTTGGAAACGACATGATGTATAGTACACTTAACTTAAACGCTTTATCATACGTAATCCGCCTTACTGAGGCGTTATCATTACATCTTCAAGAAAAGATTTACGGGATATTATTCTCAATGTAATTTCTTTTGAGGGCAGTAGTTTGTTCACGTATAACTCCGCCCTTCAGTGGCTGATTGGAGTTGGTTAGACGTGACGCAGCCCTAGCCACATACACACGCGTGGATAGTAAGGTTAAGAACTCTCTCAGAGTTGCTTCGTTCTCGGAGGAGCTTCTCTTCGACGGCAACTTTTCGGCAATCCATGAATTGCTCGATTACACGTTCTCTTGTCTATCTAGTGTTACAAGAGATTCAGACTGGGGCAAAGATTCGGTGGTTGACTCAGAGAGTGCCACCGCAGTTGCCGGACCCGAGTGTGGCTGTTATGACGGTTGCCAGTCAAACAGATTGGGATATAATACTGATCCCTACGGATTCGAAGTGCCAGGGTCTTTGGGTTCCGCAGTCTCTTAGCAATCAGTTTTCTTCCGCGGAATAATGTTTTTAGGCTTGTTTTATGTCATTGCATGAACATTATTCAGAAACGCATGCCCAAATCCTGTCCTTTAATTCGACAGTAGTGGCGTATCTCCGGAACCAGGGAGGCACTCTTTCGTTTCCGTTATTCAATTTAATGGAAAGAATCCGTCTGTTGGTTATAGTACACCAAGTTCTGTTTTGGTCCGTCATATTCCGGGTCGTCTGATTGTTTTACCGGACTCCCGTTCTCTTACGGGTCGCTTGTTGCTGTCAGAATGGACTCTCAACAAACAAGTATTCAATCAGATTTGCTATCTATGGGAGCACCCAATGATGATTTATTTACGACTTAGCTTGCTAATCAATTGCAGACGTATGTGTTGGCTTGTCCAGATCTCTGAGCTAATGTTGTTAACGCTCTATTGATCTATAGGACGGAACGATAGGATACGCGTATCCTCCGGCGCTGTTGTTTCAGCAGGTATTGCTAAGATAAACAACCACAATACATTTCTGTTGATAGCATCTCTATCTTCACAGAGATCATGGGTAATTTACTCTCTTGTCTACTGTGGGTCTTATCGTGAAATCTTCCTCTATGTGAGGATCTTTTTTCACTGGTTAAATCGTGTCATCTTTATCACAACCCGCAAGGTCGCAACCTTCATGTATTCCGTTGTGTGGTCCGTATTGCATTGTAAGCACAGTACTGGACGAGCTTTGGACGCGATTTCTTACTATAGGAGATCCTCTTCTTCGCTATTCTATGCGGCTAAAGTGGAGGCTCTTCCGTCATTGGTGTAGGGATCATTATGTTCATATTGTTGATCCCTCCATACTACTCATTGCAATTTTTTAGTATACTTGTTTCACAAGATCTACTGCAGCCTGTTATTATTTAGGTTATAGGTTTAGGTTACCTCATACCTATGCACTCTACGATAGTTTACAATTGAGTCTTTTGTCTCTTTATCTAAGTCAGTTAGTAACTTTTTGATAAATAGACTTAGAATCTTTAGATTAAATTCCTATATGGATTTTAACTTCGGTTCTTATTTAGCTAAGTAATCATTTGAGCCTCTGGAAACAGTAGTTTTCAAATTCTGACCTTTTAGACAGTAATTCTGTTGGTTTCTCTTTTACTGTAGAGTCAGTGAGTTTCATGCACTATCGATGGATGATTTTCACTTTCGTAGTTTCGGAATCACTAATTCTGTTACTATTTAGGTTGGATTTTTGCATAAGAGTTAGGCTCCTATTATCCGGAACCTATTATTTTAAGGTCCTTCCGTCTTCGTATGGGCATAGGCCTTTACTCTTTCTGGGTACAGTTTATGTATTTATAAACAGATATCTGTTTATTACTATGGGCGTAAGCTTCTTCTGTCTTTGATGCCTAGTAGAAGGACGTTACGCTACATTTTATTGTTAATGGATTCTATTAACTATCGGTACTGCTTATGGTATATCATTGACTTAGCAGTTGTGCTTAAGATTTCGACTCATGAAGTAAGAGTTCTTCTACTTCTTGGGCTTACATTAATAGTGTCGCTATTATAGATTTTTGAAGGCCGCTCATTGCGCTCAGCCATCCACATTCATGAATTTTATCTCAGAAATATCGAGTCCATTTCTGGAGGCCTCTATTGTTAGGTCTATTATCTACTGCTCAGAATGTCATTCACTTAACAGTTGCTACTATAGCTAGGTAGGCTGTCTGTTTCGGCAGTGTCTCCGTTCTGCTGCCCTCTTCGCTCTGGGCTATTTGACCCAGGGCAAGAAAAAGGGGGGGGGGGGGGAGGGTGTTCCCTTGGGTCACCTGTTTTACTATGAAAACAAGGGGATACCTCCTCTGGAGTTAGTAATTCTGAGCTGTTATTGGGATGGTTGTTTAGTGAGAAGTTTAGGTTTTTAAAATTCATTCAAGTCTTAGTTTTTAAAGTATAGCTTTTGAATATTGCATATGTCAACGGACATGATTATGCAATCCTCAGACACTTTTAGGAGTATAAGAGTCTCTATTCTCTAGACTTACTTTATTTATTGGCTTACTTTAAAAATTATTAGTATAAGGTTATATTGGATATTAATAGAGTACATGGATGTATGAAGCTCAATTTTGGAAGGTGTTGTATCTTTCTAATTTATCATAAATAAGAAAGATACATGTAAGGCCTATTACTTCTTTTTCCCTACAGGGGATGACTCTATTTTATTTTATTGAGCGTATTCGATTCTGCTCTATGTCCTTGGCCCTCCAGCCTTTTTACTATTCAGCTATGTCTGGGTCATTGGTACAGTATAAAAATGTTAAAAAATTTATAGTAATTTCTATATTTTTTATACTTACCAATGACCCAGACGGGGATGGCCCTCCCAGGAGTTGGGAACTCTTGCCTCCCCGCTGAGTACATAGCGCTTACCAGGCACTGGTTATTAGAATGATTAATGGCGCCAATTTCGGAACGTCCTTGACACTGCGCATGCGCAGTAGGGGCGAAGTGTGGAGGGCCTTTCAGGACATGTTTTCTTTGGTTTTGGATGCAAATTTTGGGGATTGGGGGGCAAAATTTGTGTTTGGCCCTATATTTTAAGAGTTAGCACCAGCTATGTCTGGGTCATTGGTAAGTATAAAAAATATAGAAATTACTATAAATTTTTTAACATTTGGGCCTGCTATGGTAGCCCAAATTTGAACTTAGTGCAATTCGAAGAAATTTCTTTACAATTTCTCTTCTTCAGATCCAACAGTCAGAATGCTTTCATATTCGGTACACAACATCTCTAGGGAAGTCAGATTTAACTGTATTCAAATCAAGAGCCTGGGTTAATATTAGGGCTTTCTATGGGAGCCGGAATTGGCCATTTTGCTGAAGAATTAAAAATTTTGTTTTCAGTACCTTCTAGAGGTACTAAGATTAATCCACATAGGTTGTATCAATGGGCTTCATAGGGGAGCTCTACATTTTACTTATGATCAACTGAAGAAAAGGCATGATGCCCAGATTATTTTTGTCACTCCTGATGGACTCAAGGATTGACAGGATTGACAGTGTAGCCTATGGAGATGGCTTGCTTAATGTAGACTCATTCTTGGACTCTGTTTAAATTGTGTTCTGTACAAGATGAGCGCTTCAGGCCCCGTGGGGCCTCTTGTTTGTCACAACTTCTATACGGCTCGTATTTATGAACTGATCGTCACAAAGCTTCTTGGGTACCTTTGTTATCACCTTGGGACAGGAGCAAGTGTGTTTTGGGGTGTCTTTGTTATCACTGTGCTATGAGAACAAATATTTTGGGGTTTAGTCAGACCCACTCTGGGACTCAAAGATTTCTTTTCTAGTTTAGCACCTGTCACCCACCTTTACAATATTTTACCCATACATTTGTTACAGGCTAAGGTCAGTATTTATGTACAGACCGTTACAATACTTTATATGTAACTTTGTTATCAGGTCATTACCTAGATGTTTGTCATTGCTATTTTTCATACTATATATGTACCTGTCTTAACAAGTTGAGCTACAATGTCATTGACACTTTCATTTCAGCGACGGTGGAAATAGGGAGGAAATAGAGAGGAAGTCCGCAAGTTTCTTGTTGGGAGGCTCGGCGAGGTGTAATAGACTGCGAGCGGGAGAGGCCCTCTCTAACCTAAAACATTTGGGGCCAAATGTTGTTATGAGAAACTTGCATGAGCCGGAGCATACGTCCATCCACCACTCGGGACACTCTGTCTAGTCGGCAGCTGGGGTCGGCTTCAGTCACGGCTTCCTATGCTACGTGCCACAAGCCAAAATGAAGTTTTCTTGTTGGGAGGCTCATGGAGGTCGATGAGGCGGTGTGCGGGAGATGTCCCTCCCTAACCCAACAACATTTTGTGCCAAATGTTGTTATGAGAAACTTGCACGAGATGGAGCATACGCCTGCCCACTGCTCGGGACGCTCCGTCTAGTCTGCAGCTGGGGTCGGCTTTACTCATGGCTTCCTCCTCTACGTTATTAAAGCACACACGACCGCAGGCTAGCTACTCAACTTCAGATATTCAGGCAGCTGCATGAAGATGGAGCCATTCTTCATCCATGAAGTCGGATAGCTAGCGATCCGAGGCATCGATCAATGGGACACTCGGAGAAGAGATCTATCTCCGGATCTTTGTCCCAGGAGCAGCAAGCGGTGGAAAAAGCAGAAGACCGCTGCTCCTCAAGCCTCGGGAACGGACTTGCTGTCACAGTTGCACAGCTATTAGCAGCATCCCAGCTAATGCAAGAGCAGCCTTCCGCAGACTCCAGTGTTGAGCTGTCGGACGGCGCAGGGTTGGTCCAGTCAGTTGTGCATGTAGAAGAAGCCAGAAGTTTCTCTATGGGATGCTGGCTGCTCCAGTCATCCATTCAGTCGGATGGAGTTGACCATATTTGCGGATGGAATATTTGGATGGTGAGAGTGATACGGAGTGTGAGTCTCCATCTCTCACAGAAGGGCACTTTAAGACTATGAAAAGTCTTAGACTACTGTTCCATCTGAATATAAGTCTGTGTTTAGATGAGCAGGCCGGGGATGTAAATATGTCCCTACCTGCATCATTTAATATGTACTGGGAAATAATGGAATGTGCTATTTCATTGAAAAGAGCGAATCTGGGCGCAATGACCTAAGCAGATAACCTTACCAGAGGTATGGCGCAATGTCTCAATGGAAAGAAATATGAGGACGTGGTTCCTCACTAAGACTTATTTCCAGGGCAGTCATGTATGCCACGTACAACTCCGCACGGACAGGGAATTTTTAGTTGGTAAGATGTGATGCTGCCCTTGCGTCGTCATCACTAATAGATGACAAGGTGAAAAGCTGTCTGGTTACCCGAAATATACTATTTGACGACAAGGTTGCATTGATATAGGAACAGGCTACAAGAAGCTTCCAGTGCTCTGCTATTGAAGTCTCTGTCTCATCAACACACTTCAGCAGACCGGGGTAAGCGAGGACGTTGTGCTTCTAAGAAAGCATCATGAGAATGTCTCACGAGGGTACAATAACCCCCTTATATTTACTCTGCAAATCATCATTATAGCGACTCAGGAAAGGGGCATAGGTCTGATCAAGGCTATGGATCAGACCTCCCTAGGCCGACGATTAACGGAGGGTTATCATCTTCATGAGAAACTGGATGTTAATCACGGAAGTTCCTTTCAAAGAGAGTCGCTTCTAGTGGAGGTAAAGGCTCTCTTATTAAAGGGAACAATTGAGGTCGACAAGACGAGTTTCTTCGCGAGGAGTACATAGTTTCTCCTCCCGTAAGCATCATAAGTCATACAGGTGATGGACATGACCTCTGTTGCTTGCCAGTTGATGGAAGATTGTCATCTTCACAAGAAACTGGACGTTAATTTCGTAAGTTCCTTTCAAAGAGAGTCGTGCCTAGTTGAGGTAAAGGCTCTCTTATTGAAGGGAACAGTGGAGTTCGTCGAGAATAGATTTCGGTTGCTTGCCACTTGGCGGTAGGTTATCAACCTCGCAAAAGTGAATAAATTATAGAAGGTCAGTGGATGAGTTCGTTCAAGCCAAGTCCCTGGGTTCATATTTGGGCTCACTGTGGTAGCCCGAATTATAACTTAGTTCAAAATGAGGAATTTTCTTTAAAAATCTTCTTCTTCAGATCCAGCAGTCGGAATGTTTTGATATTTGGTATGCAGCATCCTTAAGGGGGGAAGGGGGGGGGGGGGAGATTCAAGTTTGTTCAAGCCATATCCCTAGGTCCATATTTGGTCTCACTCTGGGAGCTTGAATTGTAACTTAGTTAGAAATTCGAAATGAGGAATTTTCTTTAAAAATATTCTTCTTCAGATCCAGCAGTCGGAATGTTTTGATATGTGGTGTGTAGCATCCTTAAGGGGGATGAGATTCAAGTTTGTTAAAGCCAAGTCCCTGGGTTCATATTTGGGCTCACTGTGGGGGCCCGAATGATAACTTAGTTCAAAATGAGGAATTTTCTTTAAAAATCTTCTTCTTCAGATCCAGCAGATGAATGCTTTTGATATTTGGTATGCAGCATCCTTAGGGGGGTAAGATTCAAGTTTATTCAAGCCATGTCCCTAGTTCCATAAACTTTGTCTCTCATGACTTCATTCCTTTGTAGTGTTGATGAACCATGTCTAACTGAATGTGACCCCAAATACTTCTTTGAACCACTTTGTTTGAATCACTTTGCCTGGTGAGCGATTAAACCCCCTTGGGGCCTCTTGTTATTATCACCTGTTTCTGCATCCAGATAGATAGTGCCTAGATAGCTGAGATATGTATTGGCGTCAAGACAATTATGTCATTGTGGATGCCATAGTAGTCTTCTGTACAGTTACAGCGGTTTCTTGAGTTATGCTCTGTCCGGTGTCTTTTGGGAATAAAACCAAAAAAGATAATGTGCTTTTCGGTTTGTTTTTCCTAGGTGTCATAGACTTGAGTCTTACCCCCACTGGAACCCCGGGAACTGAAGCAGTGCTTGTTTACTGTGATAAATAAACTCTTTTTTCACTGGTAAAATAGGACCCAATCACTAATGCTTGGGATGTGAGTCCTCTAAAATAGGCAACATAGGGTATAAACAATTGATTGGCCTTGACTTTATCTCCATGTTGGGGTCATGATTAGCCATTGTGCAAAACTATGTGACCTTAAACACCAATAAATAAATAAATAAATAAATAAATAAATAAATAAATAAATACTTGAGTCTTATTGTTACACCATAGTAGCCTAGCCAAAATTATGAGTGAGATTTTTTCAGTATTATGCAGTGGCATAACTAAATTTATTATCTCTTGGGACTGCAGTCTCATTGTGAATTTAGGGCTGTTTATATAGTGGCTCTTCAAACCCTACCTTGCATGACGATAATTGTAAGTCTCCATTAAGTGAGCCTTCAGGATTGCAACTTACACCGATATATCTGTCTTCATGTAGATGAAGACTTATAAGCTATGGCTAGCATTGTAAGTCTCCTTAGTGAGCTTCTAGGACCTCTGTTATCAGCTTTTAATGGTCTTCATGTACAGGAAGACCTTTAGCTGCTTCAGCTAGGCTGAGTTAGTTGATGCATTGAACATGATACCGTTTGATAGAGGAGGTTATTCTCTTCAAACCGGTATGGTTTGGTGTGAGTTATGTTAATACGGTGTATTTGTTCTTCACGTCCTTCTCTGCCCTTTGTGGCACTATGGAGTCGGTCAGACGTGTGGGAGCCATGCGGTCTCTACTTTTTGATGACTAACACAACGATTCAAGTACTGCAGGTGAGGGGAATTCAATATGATCTCGAATTCCCCCCCCCACCCCCACCCCCAAACCCTTCCAATGTGTTAAGAGGCGATTACGGGGCAAGACATAGTTTTCTTCCTGTATGCCTTGTATGCATTTAAGTATATACATGCTTTTTATGACTTCTTGATTGGTGGCTGGGTCGAGTTCTATGCCGACCTCATGGGCACATCCACTTTTTAGTTGGTTTGTCTCCTGTGGTTGTTCGTCTATATTAGGGCTGGGTGGTTTTTAAATTTGCAATTCGGTTTCGTTTCGGTTTTGGTTTTGTACAAAAACTCTGTTTTCGGTTCGGTTTTCGGTTTTTCAAAATATATTGTAGAAATCCACATTTTAGAGGGTAATGTACACATAAAATGTGTCTATTTATCATCCAGGTCATGAGGCTCATACAGCGTGTTGAGTCATTTGGGTTACTCAGTGTTCACCACTCTTAGCTAATAGACATATTGTGTTG